>WYDF02263896.1:0-18874 GCA_009867245.2 Adranes taylori
GCATCCCAGCTACAACTCTAAGAAGTTAGAGAACAAGGCAGATGCCTTACAAAAAGGAAGAAGAAGAAGAAGAAGAAATGGAATCATTTTTTAGAACTTTGCATCTTTTTAATATTAACCTGGGTTGGTTAACCTGGACAATCTGAATTGATTAAGCTATTTAATAGATTAATCAGAATAGCTTAATTAGTCCAGGCTGTGGTGTAGTGAAGATAGTCGTTTGGCTATAAATGCGCTACAAAAAGACGGTACACATGACAGCTTCACATAGTTCTAAATACGTATCTGCCCTACATAGCTTTTTAAGCTATTTGGGTGTCCATTAAAAGGTGCTTTTGAGGTTGTTAAACTCATATAATTATTACTACAAATAAATTGTTATTTACGCTTTAAAGTAATACTATCACACATTCTAATTATAAGAGTTTTTTGCTTGCCTCTAGACATTGATGAGAAAAGTGATAGTTTCATGGTTAAATAGAAGTAGGTTTTAATTTCAGTATTATATATAATCAGTATTTAGTGGTCCCTGGGACGCGCATTTTTGTTTAGATTATGTTGCTCTTGTTTGGTGAATGTTCAGATTGCGATTGTTTAGATTTTCAAAGAAATCTAATTTAGTCTAAAACAAATTTATCTTTGGTTAATTTATAGTGATTACTTATAAAGAGATACGTACAGTAATAGATTTATAATCCGCCAAACATGTGGGCATGAGTCTGTCGGACTACTGAATATATTCAGATATTTAATTTTTATTGTCGTCTAGGGATAATACCTTAGACCAACGTTTCTCAACCTTTCTTGGCTTGCGGACTGGTATAAGTTGTCAAAAAATCTCGCTGATCGGCGGTTTCTGTTAATAGCAAAATTATTATATTTTGAATAAGAATTTTTGAACGCGGACAAGTAAATATTCTCTGCGTACTGGTCAAATATTTCAGTGGACCGGTGCCGGTTCGGCGGATCGGCAGTTAACGATAACTGCCTTACGTCACCTTACTGGATCGTTTAAAGGATAAACGTGCAGTTCGTACAACCAATGGAAGTCTAGAAAGATCAGCCACCTTTATTCCATCACAAGAATCGGAAACACTTGAATATATTCTAAAAATATCTAAAATGTTTCATGGGTTAACTAACACCCATAACAGTCAGATTCATAGCATTTAGTTTGCTAAGCGCAATAATATTAAAAACAATTGTAACAAATTTTTAGATTTTCTGATCCATAATAAGGTTTTATTTATTAATAAAATAAAATAAAAATTTTCCTTCCTTATTCTTTTATACTCCGCGACCGGTTTTGATTTTTAAAAAATCGACAACTTCTTCATTTACAACTAAAGGACTTACCTTATTACCTTTCCATTACCTTACCTTATTACTTACCTAGTACTTACTTACCTTATTTACAACTAAATTATTGTAGTGCCTGATGATGATTATTTAAAAATAGAAACCAGTCAGAGTATAAAAGAATAAGGAAGTACAAATTTAATTTTATTTTATTAATTTTAACAAAGATAAGAAACTTTGTGGCAAAGATGGTTATAGAGTTTTTTGAAGCGCAATCCCACTGTATCATTACTCAAACCGGAAGCTACCTCTCATAACCGTATTCTCACTTTTAATAAAATCGATGTCACAATATTCTACGATAACTTATCAACCGAAATTGAAAAGTATTGGTTTAAATCAGATCAAATATTTAACCTTGATAAGACGGGCCATAAGGCAAGTGCATGTTACAAGAAAAATTTTGGCTGCAAAAGGTGAAAAACAAGTATGGGCGATCACAAGTGGAGAGAGAGGAAAATTAGTGACTGCAGTGTGTGCGATGAGTGCATTCGAAATGTACGTACCCCCATGTTTATATACTGAATGGCCGAAAGTCTCACAATAGATGGCCCAGAAAATTATATTTATAAATGTTTCAAAGATAGGTGTATTATTAAAGATCTATTTGTCGACTGGATACATGATTTTGTTAATTATGTTAAATGTTCTAAAGAGACGGAGAGTTTTACTCATTATGGATAACCATTCCAGTCACAGCAGTTTAGCAGCTTACAAATTTTGCAGAGAAATCGGAATTTCAGTTGTTACAATTCATCTGCATATATCTCATAAACTACAACCACTGGATATTACTTTTTTCGGGCTCTTGAAAACTTCATATAATCAGGAATGTGATAATTTTATAAGAACAAAACGTTACAAAGTCATTGCTGCTTTATTTAAGATAGCTTACTATCGAGTGGCAACGATATAAAAAGCTACAAGCGGATTTGAGAAAACTAAAATTTTTCCATTACGATTAGAGGTTATACCCGAAGAAGAGTTTGCACCAACAGAAGAATTAGTAGTTCCTATAGTTGATGCGGACAATAACACAGTTGAAAAAGCTACCGTTTCAGTTGAAGGGTCATAAATACGTACAAGAATTACGAATTAAAACGAAAAATCATTTAATGAAGGAAAAGGTGAAGAAAAATTAGACCTCAGACTATAAATAAGTAACTAAGTCCAAAATGCAAGGCGAAAAGGTAGGTGAAGATCAAGAAATGGGCCTATAAATCTTTGGTACCATTTACTATTATCAAGGACATAGATGATGAAGATATATTATTGATGATGCAGGAGTAACATGTAGGTAAAACCGAAATTGTACCACTTCCACGTTAAGATACACAGAAACGAACAAAGTCATGCAAAAAAAGACGTTCATTGATACCTCGACTACAAATAAAGTCATTTTAGCTGAAAAGACACATAAGAAGAACAGCGGAAGAAAAGTTTCAAAGACTGATAGAGCAAAAAGAAATTTGTGTGAAGAAGGTGGAGAACAGATGCTCAAGTCTTAAAAAAAGCAGAAAGATAAGGTCGACAAGGGTAAAGAAAACCAAGACGAATTGTGTGTTCGTCAGTTTGCGGAGATGTTGGAGAAGACAAGAATGGAGTATATGAGATGCCAGGAGAACAATGAGAGATATGATAGAGAAATTTCTGAGAGTAATGGGTGTCCTGAGAATAGGAAGAGAGAAATGTTTAATACAGCTGAGAGAATGGGAGAATAAATGTAAAAGAGATGTGAATGATGGAACGAATGAGGTAGCAAATAGAATGGAAAATTGTGGATATGTGAATAGAGCTGAGGAATTCGGAGGATTTGAGGGTCGAAGAAGTGAACTGAATATGGGGTGAATTGAAGTTTCCAATCGAATATGGAGATATTAAAACGAAAGTGAAAAACAATTACGGTTTTGGTTTAATTTTCTAGAAAAATATGTAACCAACTGTTTAATCGTTTTGATAATAAAACAATTTTATAAAATATATCGTTTTTAGCCATTCTTGTTTAGGTGGTGGGTATTCCCCTACATTCCCCTAATAGTTTTTAGTTCCAAGAATTAAATATTAAATAGCTTATTCTTGCGACAAACTCTAGAAGTGTCAATTAGTAATACCACCTAAATTATAAAATGAATACGACTGGAATACAAAATTGAAAAGGACTTAAAAGTTCACTTAAAGGTTTCACGTTTCACCTTTCACCTTTCACTTCTTGATTTGATACATACCCAAAAAAAGAATCTTTACAAAATTATTTTAATTATTTACTTCCATTAATGAAAAATTGTAGTGTTTTAAAACCTCCATTTTAAAAGACTGGTGGATGAGTAAAACACTAATCAATGAATCAATTAGTGACATGTTTCGGGATAACGGTCATCCTTTAATTAGAAACCTTTAATGGAAATTTGCTATTTTTTCATTATTCAAAGTTATAGCATTCCGGCATAAAATGTGGAAAGGAAGAAAGTGGGGAAATATTGTAAAAAGAAGTTTGAAATAAAACTTGACCTAAATAGATTTTTCTTGCAATTTAATCTTTTGGCTAAATTCGTTCACTCAAGATGTTTTATATGGTAAATAATCTTTACAAAAGTGTGGACCCGTCACAAATCTAAATATTTTAAAACAAAACACATCTTTTTTTTAAATCAAAACAAACTTTGTACTTTAACATCCAGCGTTTCTTTCTAATCAATTATACTATCTTAGTGTAAAAGAATCTTAAAACAAATACATTAAAGTTTATTAAACAAAAAATACACTTACAGCTGTTTGATTACGTTATTGTAATTTTTCTAATTGTTTTATTTAAGCTGAAGGCCAACGGTTTTATCTGTCAAAAATGATAAATGATGATAAAATGATGTAAAAAATGATAACAGTGTAATAAGTGGCAGGTTTAGAGGGAAGCCATATGGGCCATGTCCACCCATGTCTTATGAATTATTAATTCTTGAATGCAACCAGCTTTACTTTTGTAGATGAAATTGGTAATTGATGTTATAATTAGTTGTTGATATAGGTATTACATACCTTAAATGAGAAGTACATATAATAAGGCAACATTGTACGATCTATAGAGATATAAGAGCAATGAACACGACTATAGAGTAATCGGAACCCCTAACCACTCTATTTACTTTCGTTCATGCAGCTATAGGACCGCATCCCTTAAACTATCATTTATTAAACTATTAATTAGAAGAAGAAATTAATGCCATGCTAAATTTGGCGCGCCTAATATCCAAATTTAAGCCCAATTAGTATTTTCATGAAATTACTTGCCACCTTTGATTACTAACCATCGATCGTAGGTATGTTGGGGACGAAGGCGAGCCGTGGGTGGGGCGGTGCAAGCTGAGACCTGTCTGGACATGTCGAGAATAACTACCGAATGGGTGAAGTTATGACGGAATGAATGCGTGAAGTAATAAAATGAATTAGTAAGTGGGATTTATGTCGATAATTGGATTTTTCTTTCGATAAGGAGGAGTATGGGTTTGTATGATGTATTGACTTCGGCTGTCATGCGCGTGATGGCTTTCTCATTGATGAGATATTTTATTTAAGGCCTCATCATGATGAAATTAAAGAGTTATTCTTTTTTCAAATATGAAGACTTTAATTATATTATGTATGGAATTTGCTTTTTTACTTCCCGTCCGCAGCGGTGATATATGGGAAGGAAACTATTGCAATCGTGCAAAATTTCACATATCTCAATTTCAACAGTTCCTCGTTTTGAGGTCTCATGAAGCCATTCTGACGATTGTTTAAATAATGCCGCCTCGGTGTGGGTGTGCATAAATTTGGCATACGTATTTAGGGCTATCTGGACACTAACCTTATAGATGTTTGGAAAAACCTACTCACCAGAAGTGACGTCAGCACCGGAAGTAAAATTACAACTTCAACCTCATCTCAAATGAAATATCTCATAACCTAGGAAGTCATCACTACACGACGGCCGCCACATCATACAAAACACTTTCTCTTCTCATCTCGGCCGTCACAGCGGCCTACGCGTGCAATTTGCATCAAAATGTTGTTACCTTCGAGTAACCCCTTAATATTATAAAAGGAGGAATTAAGACTGATTCGCTTCATATTTGAAAACAAAGAGTCACTTTTTCATTTCAAGATAATGAGGCCTCAAATGAGGTATCTCATAAATGGGGGTTTCATTACTATCAAAAAGACGGTTCCACTTGTCCTCATCTCTTTTGAGGCCTCAAATAAAAGAGTTGCTCCCTCATTTTAATTTTAAAACGAGGTGTTCACAGCATATGGAATACTTGAGGAAAAACCAGGAAAAGCAGACCTAAACGTTAATATCGGAAAAACAAAATACACATAAGATACCATCAATAATAGAATGGAATGGCTGAAATTAAGGAGAGAATTACATAGGAAAACGATGCTCTTTCAGCTTCGTAAAAGTACTGAAGTGACATACTATGTGTCGTAAGATCAAAAAGTGGATTTAACGAACAATAATTTGGCCAATTTTCATCCATGGTATTGAATGCCCAGTGGCGGTTGTGAGCCTATTCGAGCCTGTGCGACCACTTTGAGAGGACGCTAAATCTAGAGGGGAAAAAATTATTGCCGCAATAACGCGCCTCCCAATTTTTCCTCAAACCTCAAAATTTATCACTACGTGGTGAAATGGAATCGTTTGTTCATTATATTAGGAAAAACAATCAAAATGAAATAATTGAATTGTTAGGCTTAAGAATCAAACAATAAATCATACAAGAGGTACAAAAATGAACATATTATTCTATTATTTTGGATAATCCCTCTGACGTCAGCCATATAGAACAGCCATCTTTGATTGTCCCGTATGTCACTTGTGAACTAGGGAAAGAACCTTGAATCAAAGAGCATTTCTTGGGTTTCGTTCCAGTAGAATGTTCAACTAGGGAGGCTGTTACTGAAACACTCATAAATCAATTAGAAGATTTAAAGCTGTCTCTCTGTAACATACGTGGGCAAGGCTACTACAATGGAGCCAATATGAGGGGGCAACATGCTGGAGCACAAAATAGAATACTCACGTATTTTTTGTTGCGTGCAGTGCTCACCTCTTAACGTGGTTGTGAAGGACGCAGCTCTTTCTTGTACTGAAGCTGTAAAATTTTTCAGTACAGTAAAAGAAGTATTCAATTTTTTTTTCTGTTTCGACCCACCGATGGACTATGTTAAAGAGTCATGTGACTTCTTTGACAATAAAATCTTTATGTAAAACTCGCTGGGAGAGTAAAATTGACGCAACAACTCCGCTTAGATACCAGGCTGGAGAAGTGTATGATGCTTTGTTTGAGCTTTTTACTGACTCAAGAACAGATGCGTTCGGCAAAAACACTGCAATAAGCTTAGCTAAAAAAAAAATCAGCAGTTTGAAATTTGACTGCTATCTTCTGTTATGACACTTGGTTCTATTCACAATTAATATAATCAACAAACTGTTGCAAACACAAAATTTAGACATTTCAAAAGTCGTAGAACTCATTGACCAAGCAAAGACTAATTTTGACGAAATGAGGGGTGACAAAAAATTTGCGTTTGTTTTTGTTGATGCCAGGGAAATTGCTAAGACAATAGATCCTTTGAAAGCGAAGCACATCTACGGCCTAGAAAAATGAAAGGACAGTTTGACTACGAGTCTCAGGAAGAACCTCATCTTGATCCAATGGAAGCATTTAAGAGAAAAGTTCTACTTCTACATACTTGATCAAACGATTTCTTCTTTGAGAGAAGAATTTAGTCAACTTCATCAACACTATGAAATTAAAAGTGAGGAAAAAGACTCACTTTTGAAAAAATGTGTCGACTTACAAGTTGTCCTTACAGACGGAGTCATACCGACATACACGGTTTTCAACATTACCAAGAATTGTCTGTCATTGTAACTATCCTACACGAAGACTGTCTATGACTGCTTACACGAAGACTATGTAAGACTGTCTAAAGAAACCAATTAAATTATTAAAATATTTATCATCCTCTTGACAACTTGAAAGTTTGAAATGATAACTTTTCAAACTTGTTTGTGGTCCGCAAAATTGCCCTCACTCTCCCAGTCAGTGTTGCCTCAGGAGAACGAAATATTTCAAAACTTAAAACTGATGAAGAACTACTTAAGATCAAGAATGTCCAAGAATGGTTGTTTGTCGCTGGTCTCAATTAAATATATCAGATTCTCCAAAAATACATATAGATCAAAGACTTTGCCGAAAGAAACACGCCAAGTGTTACTGTAGTTCTAAATTGGTATATATGTTTTATTGTTCCTGTACTTGTATGTTTTATTGTAATGTCACTATAAAATTGCATCTTAATTAAGTTTTATTATCTTATTATTTATAAATTTTCCAGATCCAAAATGTTGAAGTAACTTTTCTGATTTTTATACCAACATCACTAATTGATTAGTGAAGCAGCCCGTATTGTTATAGAGAATAGCCATTGGAATAGCAGTATGTTCGAGATGAGATAAGTGTGTTGGGTGAGAGAGTGGTCACCAAAGAAGTGACACGCAAGGTGGACATTTTATCTTAAGTGACCCTGTGTCACTCTGTGTGTGCTCACAAAAAGAGGGGAGAAAACATTAGATGCGTAAGAGCGTAAAATTTTTGGACAAATCTACGGTCCAGTCCAGGAAAATGGAACCTTACGAATATGATATAACGCAATTTGTTTGAGGAATCTTTTATGAAGCAAAAAGAGGAAGACTTCGATGACAGTCTTCCTTGAAGTTTTCAAGAACTTCATATTCTATACACATTTCAAAGAGGAATGCGACATAAGCGATGTGTGGATGACGTGTTCGACTCCGAGTTCGTAGGTTGAGCAACTCCCTCTTGATTGATAACCATGAAATGAAGCGACTGGGAAGGCTCGGGGTCTTTATGAACTGTAGAAGCGATGGGTAAAATAAGGTAATTTTGAATTGGTAAACCTCAAATTAGGGATGTTACCATGTAATCCGTGACTTCCTCCCTGCTTCTGTTCCTTCGTAATTAATTGTACTTTATTTATGAGTTTTTTTGTTGAAAAGCAATAGGAACGTAGCTGTCTGTATGAACGCAAGCGATTACTCAAAAACTCAACTGTTGGCATCGACTGAACGCAACCATTATAGAAAAATATTCCCCATTAAAGAAGCACCGATAACAGTTGCTCGATTCCATAACACCTTCGTTATAAAGGCACAATTATTGCAAAAGCGTGTTCTTGTTAAAGATATTTTCTTAGGTGCAAGAAAGTAAATGCAACTGTGAATTAAATAATTTATTTGAAAAATCTTTGAGCTACCAAATTGAACAATAAATTACCATTTTGAATCAATTTTATCTAATAGAAAAAATAGGATTTTAATTCAAATACATAAAAAATATATGCATAAAATGTACCTCACAAACACAAGCAACTTGCTCTTGTGTGAATCCGAAACTCGGCAGAGGACTGTTGCGCGGTGGCGAAACATAGGGAGGCGTTGTCCCGGACATCGGGACGCCGTAACCCAATCCCGCCGAGAGCATTTTGCCCGTCCTACAACTGAAAGTCTCGACTAGGATGAGGACATTTAACACACACGCGCACTCATTTGATAACCGACTCACTACTCGGTTATATGATATTTGCTTTATACTTGTTCGACATAACTAGCATATTGTTTATATTTTATTATTAGAAAATGTAACCTTATAAAAGAAATTGCACTTTTGATATTTCAATATCTTTTCTTATCAAATTATATTGTTGTTTTAAAGCTGCTCTGCTTAAAAATATTATTTATTAGTTAAAACAAATTGGTACTTTTTGCAGGACACTTCACTAAAACAAAGCTACATGACTTCTTAATGAACCAATCAATTGAATTATAATGTTTTATTCTTATCATATGTTTAAAGAAAAATTGCGCGTAAATATTAATTCAATAATAAATATTGTACAACAAAATTATTTTACATCAAAATCACATTAAACTTAATTCGGTTAAATATATAACTAAGTTGTTTGAAAGCCTTTCCATCTGGTTCGTATTTGACGTATATAAACCAAATATGAAATCTGAAGTATACAAATATCGCGAATATCGAATGCAAACACGCATAGAACGAAACACGCTCTTCATAACTAACGCAAGCTGAACTATAGAGAGAGGACATAACCTTAGCAGCTTACAATAGCCGCCAAACTTTAGGCGTGTTTTATAACCTGCTAGAGGGCGTTGCATAGCAGACACGCGAACCAATCAAATCGTATGCGAAGTGTTAGTTGCTCGTCAGGTCGACTGTACGGTGATAGTACAGTGAATGAGTATATACACTGTCATAATTCAATTGCTAACAAGGCAATTATGCTACATGCGTGCATATGTATGGCACTCGTAAGGTGTAAAATTGACTGTAGGTAGAACCGTTAAGATGCAAAGACGGGGTTGCAGGCAAGACTTAAGTGATTTTATGAAAAGATGTTTTATCTTTTATGTAGTTATATTACATCTTACGGCCGACGTTCGTATGTGTTAAAATACTTCATCATTTTTGTTATGGATTTTAAACTGTTTTGCCTTGCGTTCTTTATGTTATGTTAGTTTGTATCTGTATGGGATGATTCAAATATTAAAAGTATATTGATAAATGTCTCTTAAAAAATAAAAGTAGGCTTTGAGGTGGTCGACAAGATCATCTACCACGGCGCTTTATTTATTTATTTTTTTAATTTTTGGGTCCTTTACGGTCGCTATTCTTCTAATAAGAATCACTGATCTGTAGAATGTTTTGATTCAAATGCCTGAAAGTGATGACACAAAATCAATCACAATGACTGTAAAAGAATTTATAACTCAGTTTAGTTACATTTTTATTTGTGCAAGACCATCCTTCTTTCAGATGAAATTGTATTGGCTAAGTAATATTACGGTCGGTGACAATAATTTCTATTAACCGGTTGTAGATACAGTTTCATCTCTATATTGTTTCAAAATTTATTAACGTTTGGATACGTCAAATTGATTTATATTAAACTTTCTATCTCTTCTATTTATTATATTTTGTGTATTAAAAAGGTCGCGATCCAAGAAAAGTTCGACAGGAATACGTAATTAATCGCAAATGTAAAAACTTATTTTGATACAGAGAAGAATGCTGGATATCCCCTTCTTTCGCTTAGTGCTTTTCAGCAAAGCACTGCAGACGCATTAAAAATAACTCGCCAGACTGTCTGGAAAGCTTGCTCACAAAAAGACAAATTTCCGTCTTCCAGCAAAGTAAATAGACCTAAGCCAAAAACATATGACTAAGAAAGTCCAGTAAAAATGGAAATTAAAAATTTGATTTATAACATGTATCGCAATTCTGAAGTCATAACACTAGATAAACTACTTTCTCCCCTATCGCATCATTATGAATACACTCACAAGACGGATCGATTCTAGTGAACTGATCGACGGGGGTTTGGATGCGATTCCCTTTCAATACTATTCCCGATTCTTCCAAGACTTGAGGATGGTCTAAGGCCGGAGCGTGGAACCGGGGCAAATAACATCACGCTATTTTCAGCACATGAACTGCGAGCTGCCGCAGCCAGGATGAAGACAGGTAAGCTCCAGGGTTAGACGGATTCTCGAGCGAAGTGGGACACTGCTCGGATCCATTATTGCAAGTCTACAATAAATGCTGTACGTTCCCTCCAAATTTCAAGAAAGCCGAAGTAATCTTAATAACAAAAGATGGCAAGGAGGCGAACGACCTTAGACCATACCGGTCAATATGTCGCTTCCAACACTGACAAAGCTGCTAGAAGCGATGGTGCTCGCAAGGCTACAGGTACACATAGATGAGGGAAGGGATCTGCATGACAGCCTATATGGATTCAGAATGGGGCGCTCGACCACTGATGGGATAGCGGCGGGTAAGCGCTTTAGGGAAGAAACCGTGAAAGGCACGAGGCAGCTCTGCACATCTATCTTTAGATATTCAAAAGACTTTTAACACAGCGTCATGGGGAAAAATACTTAGATCCTTCGCAGAGCGAAACATCCCACAGTATCTTCTCAGGATACTCTCTAGTTACCGTCAGGACAGGAAAGTGGCCTACAACAAAGACGGAAAAATATGTAGGCTTGAATTCACCTGCGGTGTGGCGCAATGTTCTATCCTTGGACCCACGTTATGTAACGTGATGTATAATGGTCTTTTGAGGCAGAAGTACCCGCACGGATTGCAACTGAGCGCATCGCAGATGACACCGCAGATCTATAGAAACTCTAGAGCACAAACTAAATGGGGCATTGGTGATAGTAGTTTAGTGGCTGAGAGCAGCTGAGCTGGAACTCGCACCCAGGAAAACGCAAGCCATTATGCTTACGGAGAGAAGAAGAGTATGCTCGCCGGAAATTGCGTTACTGGGACATAGAATCCGATTCAAACGCAGATTAAATACTTAGATGTATAAATAGACAGAAGTTTCAGATTCACAGAGCATGTGCGGGTAGCCAGGCTAAGACCATGCAGCGGATGAACCAGCTAAGTAAATTGATTTGCCTAGGGTCGGAGGCCCACGTATGGAGAAAAGGTAACAATTATTCGAGACGGCACAATCTATAATTCTGTATCTGGGCAGACGTCACTGGGCTCCACTGCGTACGAAGGATGTTGTAAAAGACGCAAAGAGTGGGCCTGGTCGCGGTAACATGTGCAGGAAATTAAAGGAAAGCCCCCACTATACCGGCTCGCTGAAGAAAGAGCAATAACCCACAAGAATAAGGAAATGCTAGCCCAAAATAAGGAGTATACGCTAGCAAGGTGGCAGGACCTTTGGAATGAGATAGCGAAAGGGGCATGAACCAGACAGGTAATACCGGAAATTTGAATTTTAAAACATTTTTTAGTAACACCCTGTATAACTTCATATATGTTGATAGGCCTTGTGATTATCGTTAAAATAATATTTAACATAAGAGATTTAACTTGTACTTGGATATGGCCTCTAATGCTTTAAAAATTCTCTATTGGTCACAATGCCGATCGTAATTAATTAAACATATAAGATGTCTAAAAAATGAATAGTTTTATCATATTTTGCATAAAGCAAAGACTGATAAATGTAGTTATCTGGTTAACCAAGTTCTAACCACCATTTTATTTAAAATTTAAATAATACTCAAAAATTAAATAGAAATATTCAAGAGTGATGTGTTTGAACCCCTCCCTAAATTCTAATTTGGACCCGCCTCGGACAACAACATTTATTTGATTCCAGGAGCACCGTCTTACAGATCTTATAAAGCGTCAAATATTTTTTCCTATAAGTTTTCTTTTATCTGTTCTTGTTCAGGAATTATGCGTATATATATATATATATATATATATATATATAAAATTATTTCATAATTATTTTTTCACATTAAAATATACTTCCTCAAACTTTCATATTAATGTAATATATTAATATCGTAAAAGCGTCCTACTAGTGACAATATGGTAGAGGGATGCCATTTTGGGTGTTTAAAGTAACTTGAAAGCTTGCCCGACAAGATTGAAAATATGATGTTTGCACAGTTTTGTTGATGATTTAATGCTCTACATTTTTTATTTGAAAAATATTTTCGAAAAATTAACTGTTTTTTTGCACATATGTCTTTAGTCCATATAGCGTAAAGCATAACTGATTCCATACCGCTAAGTAGCACTTTGCGTTTCGTAGCTTTCGAACCTTTCGTCCTTGGCATCAGCTTCCTTAAGTTTGTGTCAAGAATCCTCGCTTTCGCGGATTTTGTTCGTATATATTCTGTAAAGGTAAAGTTTTTGTCTAGAACGACCCCTAAATATTTAATTTGAATAGGGATCCTGATTTCTTGTCTAGCGATAAAAATGCGAGGGTGTTGTACTTTTTTTTTCCCACTAAACATAATTGCAACTGTTTTCTCAGAAGCTACTTCTAGATCATTTTTCTTAAGCCCGTTTACCACAAGTTTGATGGAAGTGTTATGTGCTGACTCAATATTTCTGTGTTTCTACCTATTGCCATTAGGGCAATGTCATCGGCAAACCAAATCAATTTAACCCCATTAGTTAAATTTTATTTAATGGGGTTAAATTGATTTGATAGAACAAAAATTATAGGAAAAAATGTTTTACGTTTTATGCGATCTATAAGACGGTGCTCATGGAATTTAATAAATGTTGTTGTCAGTGGCGGTTCAATATTATAATTTAAGGAGTTCAAACTCGTCACACTTGAATATTTCTGTTTAATTCTTCAGTATTATTTTAATTTTAAATAAAATGGTCGAGAAAATTCCCACGTTAGAAATCTACATTTATTACCATCGACTTATTGCAGATATATAGATATTACGAGCAGTGAGACTGATTATAGAGTTAAAAAAAAATATCAGAATTAATTTTTAGAGTTACATAAAAATAAAATATAGAAAGCCATAGATTTCAAAAAGTGGATCGTACTGGTCATTGCAGAAATATAACTTTTATTTATATGTTATAATACATTATATTATCTTATATTTTATTTTAAATTTGTGGATGTACGTTTTATGAAAATTGTAATAACATTAAATTTGCTCCATTATTAAAAGATATTTGAATATAATTTTTGTAGTAACATATTGCAAAACAGATAGAACTTGGCGAGCGATAGGGATGGTACGCACATCGTGGTTCACAGATATTGATTGTGACGTGTTTAGCCAATGTTTAGCTAAACACTGGCGTGCGATGAAAGCCGCAGCACAACTAGTCGTAACGCAACCTGACAAAACTAGATGATACACCTATGTTAACAGATCTTATAACAACAATACATCTATTGTACCTATTCAAAATGAGCTACAACGTATCGCCTACTGCTCGCAAAGTTGATGGGTTCTATCTGTTTTGCAGTATGTTTCTACAAAAATTATATTCAAATATCTTTTAATAATGGAGCAAATTTAATGTTATTAAAATTTTCATAAAACGGACATCCACAAATTTAAAATAAAATATAATATAACATAGTGTATTATAACATATAAATAAAAGTTATATTTCTGCAAGGACCAGTACGATCCACTCTTTGTAATCTATGGCTTTCTATATTTTATTTTTATGTAACTCTCAAAATTAATTCCGATAATTTTTTCTAATTCTATAATTAGTCTCTCTGCTCGTAATATCTATGTATCTGCAATAAGTCGATGTTAATAAATGTAGATTTCTAACATGGGGATTTTCTCAACCATTTTATTTAAAATTTAAATAATACTGAAGAATTAAATAGAAATATTCAAGTGCGACGAGTTTGAACTCCTTAAATTATAATATTGAGCCGCCACTGACAACAACATTTATTAAATTCCAGGAGCACCGGCTATTGTTCAGGAATTATACGTATTTAGATTATCAGGAATTATACGAGTTTCATATTGGTTACTATGACATAATTATTTTTCACAATGATAATAAACTGTTTCCAACTTCTCTCTCCGTGAATGGAAAGATAAAACTAAAATTTATTATAAATTTTTTACATTTTTTTTTCAGGTATTATTTTACCGTACACAACACGTCAAAATGTAGCAAATGTGTGAAGCAGATAGAAAAACCATGTATTTTTCCAAACAGTTAGCTGTCTAAAACTAACTTTTCAATTAATGTCATTAAAATTTTCAAAAATGTACATTAAAACTAAAAATATAATATAATGTATAACATAAAAATAAAAGTTAGATTTCTGAAATGTCCTGTACGATCTACTTTTTATAATCTATGGTCTTTTATGTTTTATTTTTATGTAACGCATATAATTCATTTCAGTAATTTTCTAAGCCTGTAATTAGTCTCTCTGCCCGTAATATCTACATATCTTCAATAAGTCGCTGGAAATCTTGCCAAAAAAGAACTTTTCAATGTTTGGATATATTTAGCAAACATAAGGAACAACTTGCTTCAGGAATTAAATGATAATCCGTTGGGCTTTGCGTACAAAATAGTCATCAAAAGACAAGTTACCCGAACTGATCCACTCTTTTTCCAGTACGCCCGTGCCCAGAGACTGGCCGAGCTACGAATTTCCAGAAATAACAGACGCCAAACCATTCACTATAGAAGAGTTGGAAAGGGCAACACTCAAATTGAATCCGGGGAAAGTTGCGGGCCGATATTGCATCTCCAACTAAATAGTGAAAATTCTAGCTGAAGTAAACCCAGGCACCTTTTTGAGGATATTTAATATGTTTATATAAAAAGAGAGTTTCCAAGGCTCTAGAAAGAAGCCACACTGGTTCTTATACCAAAATCCCAAACAGATTAGGGACATCGCAGTTACCACCCAATTTGCTTGCTTAACACGATGGCCAAGGTATTCGCCTGGTTGTGGATAGAAGAGAATTAGATAGAAGATAATGGTGGCCTAGCACCTAACCAGTATGATTTTCAGAAGGAGAAATCTACCATTGATGTACTACAGGAGATAGCAAGAACAGTAGAGTCAGCGGTTAATGGAACAAGAAGTAGGCGGGAACTATGCGCAATGATATCTATGTATGTACTAAATGTGTTCAACTCGATCAGCTGGCAAAAAGGAATGGTGATTAAACTACTGCAACGTAATTAACCTTCTTACATAATTAAGCTACTGGACGATTATTTCAGCCAAACAATACAAAAATATTCAACATCTGTTTTAGGTCCACTACTACGGAACCATAGTAGTGGACCTAAAACAGATCCCTGCGGCACTCCGGAAGATAGCGGTTTCTCTCTACTTCCTTCTTCTGTTGAATATTTTTGTATTCTTTGGCTGAAATAATCGTCCAGTAGCTTTATTACGTAAGAAGGTTAATTACACTGCAGTAGTTTAATCACCATTATTTTTTGCAAGCTGATCGAGTTGAACACATTTCGTACATCTTGTATGATCCTCTCTGAAGGCAAAATCTACCTAATAGGGTTAAATTGATTTGGTTTGCCGATGATGTCGCCCTAATGGTAATAGGTAGAAGCACAGAAATGATTGAGTCAGCTCTTAACACTTCCATTAAACTGGCTTAAGAAAAATGATCTAGAAGTAGCTTCTGAGAAAACAGTTGCAATTATGTTTAGTGGGAAAAGAAAAGTATAACGCACTCGCGTTTTCATCGCTGGAAAAGAAATCGGGATGGCTATTCAAATTAAATATTTAGGGGTCGTTCTATACAAAACCTTTACCATTACAGAACATATACGAACAACATCCGCGAAAGCGAGGATTCTTGACACAAACTTAAGGAAGCTGATGCCAAGGACGAAAGGTTCGAAAGCTACGAAACGCAAAGTGCTACTTAGCGGTATGGAATCAGTTATGCTTTACGCTATATGGACTAAGGCCATATGTGCAAAAAAAAACGGTTAATATGTTTGCCAAAGTACAAAGAATACGTCTAATAGGCACAACAAGCGCTGACAGAACTGTTTCAAATGATGCCCTCTGTGTGATTGCAGGGGCTCCCCAATCAATAAAGCTTCTGGCCCTAGAGCGGACTGAAATCTGTGAAGGACGTTCTACAGCGAAGTCCAAAGCAGAAGCAGAGTTGATACAAAGAGTCGCTGGAGATAGACTATACGATCGGTGGCAAAATGAATGGTATAGCTCAACCCAAGGACGCTGGACATATAAATTGATTGAAATATCAGAACCTGCTGTGAGATCAAACACAGGCCAATAAACTACTATTTAATGTAGGTATTAAGCGGACATGACCTGTTCTCATCTTACCTTCATAAATACAGGAGAAGGGAGACAGTGCTGGAAAGGTGTTCAAGATCAGGACTCTATGGAGCACACAATATTCAACTGTGAGGCATAGCAGCCACAGAGAGAAAAGACAAAAATAACTTTGGGCGGTGAACTGTTAGTTGAAAAATAAATCAAATGCATGGCAGTATCAGAGAGAAATTGGGAAGCTGGCAACAAAATGTGCCGTGACATATTACGAGAGAAAGATCGCATTGAAAATGGCTCTGTCCTGGATACGAGTCAAGACACCAATGTAAATAAACAAGCGCAACAAATCTACTGATGAGCTAGACAGTTTAACAGGCCTACCGGTCTACATACGCCATAAAATAACAGATAACCTAGAACAATCAGACAAAAACATCCTACTGACATCTCCGAAAAATGTCAAAAGCGCCAGTGATGCCAGAAATGCCAGTGATGCCTTAGAGCCTAATACGGACGGGTTTAGTTGGTATTACGTATCTTCTTGGAGGCAATTAAGTCCCACAGTCCTCGTCGCACTAGATGCGGAGAAAAGCCAGCGGTGAGACTGCCTAAATGCATGCCCAATCCTCTATAAAATAAAAAGAACTTTAATAATTAATTACATCGTTATTAATCGATTCATTATTAAGAAACCTATAACCAACGCTCGTTTCGAAGCATCGCTCCTGATCAGATACTTGTGTTCCTACTTTGTGTGTTGGTAGATGTTGGGAGCAATTCTAAAGTTTTCCTTGTATATGGTTGAAGACCATCTCGGGAAATAGCAACGCTAAACGAATGTAGCATTTCGATATTTTCAAAAATAACTTTAATCTGTTTTAATTCATTTTAATCTGTTTTTTGATTAAATAGCTGAATTTTTTTTATCGATAGATTGTTCACACAAGTTGTTTCACTTCAAAATTTTGTCTATAATATGAATATTATTAGTGCGAACACTTGGTATAATAGTCAGTTTATAAACCTGCCATCTGTGAATGCCAGTCTATGATTTATTTGAATGGATTTCTATACGATTATGTGTGCGTGAAAAGGCGTTAACGTGAATTGAAAATTATCACCTATTTTGATTTATATTTGCTTATCTCGTTTTTATGATTATTATTTATCTATCTTAGAAAGAAAACGGAATTTGTTTTTTAATTTTCTTTAAAAATTTTACTACTTAAATTTATTGTTTATGTTCAACATTAATTATGCAAAGTTTATGAAATTTTAATTTCTTTACACCTAAATTTTTTTTATTATTATCATAAATTTGTTTTAAATCTTTAAAATATTTACAGAAAATATTTTACATCTGTTTTGTAAAAAATATTTAACAACCTTGCAATATTCATAAATTTGATATAAATATAACATATTATTTATGTTCAAATTTGAACTGTTACCTTGCCAAGTCTATAACATAGACGAGACAGTTCTAAACTATAAAATGCTGCCAAACAAAACGTTCGCTGCATCAAATGGAACCTTGGCAGGAACAAAACTTAACTTATAAAAGATAGGCTATCCATTGCTCCTTGCAGCAACGCTGATGGTATACACAAGCTTCCCCTGTTCGTTATTGGCAAATCTAAGAAGCCTAGGTCATTCCGGGACATAACAGCTATCTTCCTTCCACCATATGTCACATCACTTATCCAACCAATGGATTAGGGAGTCAGTGGCGTAACTATACCGTTCGAGGCCCGTGGCAAATTCATCGGATGGGCCCCCTCCCCCCAATATAAAGAAG
>WYDF02263907.1:0-18873 GCA_009867245.2 Adranes taylori
TGGATGGTGTAGCCAGGCATAAAGGACATACATACATACAGACATACAAACATACATTGATTTTTATATATATAGATTGTTTATTGAAATTTGCGATGTTTATAACATGTTCTTGTTATAACATGTATAACAGGTAATTAATAAAAAAATGAATTTGTATGAGCCTATAATATCTATGTTTATTATATTCACTAACAATTAACAAGCATATAGATTACATTACAAATTAAATCACAGTCAGTATTAAAATGGCGCCTCCTTCAGTGACAAAAACAATTTAACTTTTTATCAAAATGTAGAAGTCTCAAAATAACGAAAACCCTGATCGACGACCTTTTTTGCGTCATCCATTCCCATTCACGATTCATCATGCTTAGTGAGTAATGAGATGACTTTTTTGTTGTTATTCATCCCTAATCATCTTCAGCGTCCAGCATTCGACTTGAATAAATGTGGTAACCCTATCAAACACTTAACTATTCTTTTGAGTATATATATATATATATACTTTGTTCATTCCAATAATAGATTAGACATATATGGCACAAGCGTTTATAAAATCATTTACAACGCAAGATATTAAAATTATTTATCAATATTTACATAGATATTAATTCGAAAATATAAACTATAAAAATATATATGAGGACTTTATCAGTAAAAAAGTTGTGTGAAACTTGATAAGCCGCGGTCAAGTCAAGGTGTAAGTATGTTTACAACTGCATTCTATTTGCCACATAAGCGCGTTCACGCTCCATGTAGTAGCATAAACAATTTGCCCCATACAAAATGTTTGTATTCATATAAATAAATACAATTATTCTGCTTCAGGATAATAACTTAACTGCTTTGTGGATGTTATATTCCTGGACAGCTTTAAATGGAAAGCGGGCATATGTTGCAATTATCATATTTCATATTCGAATTTTGCATGAGGTACTTGAGTGGTAGAGATTACATGGAATACAGTGCGCTGAAGTGGAGAAGGTTTCGCATGTGACGTTTACATATAATCATCACATATGCCGACTATAGGATTATATGTATACAAATACGTCATGCTGCACTCTCTACATGCAACTGTTGGTCACTGCGAGTATATTAGACGTCAAGAAATTTGTACATTACTTAATTTGATTTGTTTTCACCGTTTTAGTTTCAACTGGCCTCTATCTATTATTTCAATCTTAATCTTAATCTATACTTTTCAGTTACAGTTTTTCGCGGCGTATTTCCATCTGTCGAAAACACGTGATTTGAAACAAAAAAATGAACTTAAAAATAAATTTGTTAAACTCTGTCTCTAAATATTGTTCAGCCACAATAACGACAAGGTATTATAATTAATATGTGTGCTCTTTTCTTATTAACAAGTTTGTAACTTTTAGTTCTTGGTGGTCTCATGTAGAGTTAGGTCCGCCTGATGCTATTCTTGGTCTAGTAGACGCATTTAACAAAGACCAACATCCGAATAAAGTTAATTTAAGCGTCGGTGCGTATCGTGACGACAATGGTAAGCCATATGTATTACCTTGTGTCGAGCAGGCTGAGAACATATTAAGACAGAAGCGTTTAGATAAAGAATATGCTCCCATATCTGGTTACAAGGAATTTTGTGATTTAAGTATAAGATTGGCGCTAGGCGAAGATTCCAAACATATAGCAGAAAAATGTACTGCCACAACGCAAGGTATATCTGGTACTGGAGCGTTACGCATAGGCGGCGAATTTTTAAAAAGATTCTTTCTTGGAAATAAATCTGTTTATCTTCCAACACCAACATGGGCTAATCATACACCTCTGTTTAAACATTCCGGATTAGAAATTCAAGGTTATAAATATTATGATCCACAAACTTTGGGTTTGGATTTTAATGGAATGATGGGTGATATATCTGTAAGTAAATTTTATACCTGTTATGAATTCTGTGTATACAAATATCAATTTATTGTTTTATGTTTAATTGATTTATTTTTAACCATAAATGCCCTTGAGGGCTAACTGAGTTTATAATAGTTGTTAAAATAACATAAGCTTATGAGTGTAACGTATGTGGTAAGACCGAGGTTTTTCCGCTTTCAACTAATATAATTATTTTATTCATTGTATGACTAATTTTAGAATATACCTAACAAATCAATTATACTACTCCACGCCTGTGCACATAATCCAACTGGAATTGACCCAACACCAGAACAATGGAAAGAAATGTCGGGACTTATTAAGAAGAAAAATTTGTTTCCTTTTTTCGACATGGCTTATCAAGGTTTTGCATCAGGAGATATTATAAAAGATTCTCAGGCTGTAAGTTAATCTTGATAATTTGAAAATTGTTTCTATATTTTATTATCGTACTGCTTTTCTCTAAATGTTTCTAAATAGTTTGGGAAATTTGAGTGGTATAGAAATTAATCTCTATGTAATTTATAAGATAATATTTACAGAAATATAGAAATTATGGAGAATCAATCATCATTAACTGAATCAACATCGTCGTTTGAGTCAACCTTTTTCAAGATTCATCAACTGAATCAACATATTTACCTCAACTTTTTGTTTAACGAATTTGTTGGATTTTTCTGCTGTTAAATCTGCCAAACCTTGGAGAACAAGTCCTCTATATTTTTAAACGCATCATCATTTTTTATATCGACCTAGATCTTCTATAATGGTACTACGTGTTGTCCACAGCAATCTCAATATATTTTTTTAATCGTGGTAATAGTTCTTAAATCAGTTTTGAAATAATGTACCTTCCACTTCTTCATGATACTCTCTTGATTTCTTTCACTCGAAACACCATAGGCCAACGCCAACAAATCCCTTTTCATGTCCAATGTACAAATAATTAATCTTTTACCTTGCCCCGATGGATTCCTTAATCTAATTGATAAGGCAGATTGAACGACTTGACTGAATTATTCACTTGTGAAATCTATTCAATAAATTGTTTTGTATGGTCTGCATTACAAGTTCTTCTCTCTCAACCAGCTGCCTTTTTTCTCTTATAAACACTTACAATTTAGTAGTTTTATAAAAATTTCGCAGAGAATAGTTCGTCAGGTTCTCTTCTGTTAAATTTACTAGTTCCAAACCGTTATCAATGGTCGCTATTCATTTCTGAATAAAACATCATGAACTTTTCTCCACGTCGCACTTCTGTCAAACTTATCGATTGAATCCATTAATTTCTTAAGAGTACGACTGACTTCTTTTGAAGGCGCCAAGAGTTTCAAAATATTCAATACTGAAGCGGAATAAATTCCGTTAATTATTGCAACTTCTGATACAGATACGTATGTGGGTGGCGGAGGGAGTGTTTAAACGCCCCCCCCCCTCCCAAATGAGAACAAAGTCGTAGTTGTACTAGTCAATATGTTTTCAGTAAATGCTGATATATGTTTTTAAAACCTTCTTTTGAAATTTTTCTAGAAACCCCACCGAAAATTATTTCTGTTTTGATCACGCTTTTATACCATAAAGTAGCTGTGATCATAAGAGACCAGCCCTCAGTACTCGTATTCAAAAGTTTCATACAAATTTTTACTGTTAATTGTTGCGCAGACATTTACATTTTATTATCATTTAGGTGAAAATATTCCTCAACGACGATCACGAGATTGCTTTGGCTCAGAGTTTCGCCAAAAATATGGGTCTGTACGGTGAACGGGCCGGTGCATTTTCAATCACAACAACAAATCCTCAGACCGCGGCGAATATATTATCGCAAATTAAAATTATTATTAGACCATTATATTCAAATCCACCAATTAATGGTGCACGAATTGTACAAACAATTCTAGGCGATCACAAACTCAAGCAACAATGGTACGTATACGAAAATATATTAAATGCAAATTTTTAAGTGCTTCTTTTATAAAAAAAAAACAATTTTGGTTGTGATGTTACTTATTATGTAATATATGTTTCAAATAAAGTACATTTGAGCAGCATGTCAATACTGATTATACTGAGTTGAAATACTGTCAAAACTGAGTTGAAAGCGCAACGACAAAGGCTTATTTATGTAGTTCCAGTTATTTCCAGGCGCATCACTTCCGATAAGCAGCTATAGTTCTATTTAATTAGACTTTTTTAGAAATAAATCTTGTATAACAGATCATAAAGCATTTCCATCTTTTTTAACAGGTTAAGTGAAGTTAAAGGCATGGCAGATCGAATTATCAGTACTAGAAAATCATTACGCGATAATCTTCAGAAGGAAGGCTCGCAGAAAAATTGGGATCACATAGTTAATCAGATTGGGATGTTTTGTTACACGGGAATGAATTCTAAACAGGTAAAATTAAAGTGTCACTTATTATTCAAAGCTTTGTACTGTAGTAAGTTCTTTAAAACATGTGCCTATGATTACAATAAGTTACGATAGAGTCGGAGTTCAGGAAAAGCCAATCGAAGTCTTCAAGTTCTATACAAATCTTCCTAATGGACTCCAAAATCCCTTGAAAAAGACGAGAATGGTGAATAAGAAACTGCCTAGGAAAGGTAACGAAATCTTCAGGGAAGAATTACGGTCTTGTATAACTATTTTCTTTAGCCGAGAAATTCGCTTATCCACCTGTTCGTGAGATCAGTCTAGGTTATTAGGTTATATTAAGATTCGCTCAATCTATGCGTGAGCGGGACACTCACTAAATCTCTTCTCGGGTCCCATGGGCTCAACGTATTAGTACGTTTTCACATGTCACCAGCTAGATGTCCAGATGTTACTGCCGTTCCAATTTGATAGACCATTCATTATGTGCACCTTCAATAGTTGTGAGATGTGATTCCTAGCGGAGGCCTATCCTCCTTTGCTATGAGCACCTTTGTGGATTTCTTCTATATGCTTGAAAAGGATCCACATTCCATCTGTGTTGTAGATTTGGAGTTCTGGTGTATTTGCTGCAGCCAAGAGCTTTTTTATGTTGGAATCCCGTCAGGTCCCGGGGCTTTGTCCTTAATATTAGTGCTTCCCTAGTCCGAAAGGCAATGTCTCGTCCTAATCTCGTCCATGGATCTTTTTCGACTGAAGTTTTGAAATCCTTTCAGCATTGTTCTTGACTAATTGAAGGACCTTGATGGTCATCATAGCAACTTAATTTCTTAATGAGCTCTATCCGTGCTATATTTCTTCGCTTTGTGCCTCGAAGTTTTGGCAGATCTGCAATTTATAACGTTCGCGAAAATGTCAGCATGTGTTTGCTCGCTTAATGTGGAGATATGTCTACGTCGTAGATTTTGATGAGCCGCTTTACTTCTTGATCTGTTGTGCCTTGAGTCTCGTATACTGGGAGAGGTCGCAAGTCTCTGTCAATTTCCACAACATCCAATCCTCCTTAGAGCTTACTTTTTGCGCATTGTCTGTGGATGAGCCTACTCCAAAGCGAATATAACGATGATCGATCATCGCTACCACACTCGACTCATCGAGTATCAACCATCCGCATAATTTCTGCTAGTGACTGAGCGAAAGTTATGCGGATGACTGATCCAGTGCTACGTCAATAATAGAGACTTGAACCCGTCTTGCGAATGTAGGGACGGTATCCTCGTTAGAAATGCCCACGTCTAGAGTGGAAATAAATTCCGCCATTATATCGTTGGAGCGCCGTGAAGATACAATTTTCATATGAGATCGACGATATGTTTGTTATCTGTCACGACTACATTTTATTTTTTCACTCAGGCCATTTTTTAGTACGATGTCTTTTGAACTTAAATGTTCTCTTTCAATAGGTGGAAAGAATAACCAAAGAATTTAGTATATATTTAACGAAAGATGGACGAATTTCAATGGCTGGTGTAACTTCGAAAAATGTACAATATGTAGCCAATGCGATCCATGAAGTCACGAAATAATAAATATAGTTATCACTTCCGTCCTGTTAATCAATTGTTGAATTTTATTAGTTATTATTATTTTTTTTAATGAAGATTTATATAAAGATGCTCTATTTTCCAATTAAAATGCTTCATATTATTTGAAATAAGACTTTTATTTTTAAAAAGTATTTACGAAATGTACAAGTTACTTTAAAAACAAAAGAAATTTTAAAAATTGAGCAAGACTAATAAATATTTCTATCTATATCCATCTTACAGAATATTACAATAAATACAGTTGTACAAGTTGGAAAAAATCATCTTGCACGTCTCATAGATTTTGTACAATAAACGAAAAATAATGCTACTAAATATATAAAATGGTATTTAATGTGTACAAAAATATATATATACAGGAAACGAGCGCTCAAAAAGCTGGTCTTGATCAACAAAAACAAATATAATATTTAATATAGACAAATTTATAACCAATCGCAAGGCAACAAAAATTAAACAGAATGTCTTTAGATAAACAAACAGATCCACCATTCAATTATTTTGTATCAAATTTAATTGACAAAAAACAATCGATTCTTTTCTGATAGAATAATGTTATTTGAGTGGAAAGATGGTCATATTTTAATTGTTTATATATTATAATTCAAACAAATGGAGTCCTAAGCCGGAACCCTGACGAGTTATCTCAGATAACTGTTGACAAGTTTAGAAATAAGATTTATTATTGAGCTTGATTGAATATATTAACCGTTGGGATAGATTGAAAGAAAATCTACTCGACTGCTTATCATTAAAATAATTAGCATCGCTCGATTATGGAACAACATATTCCGAGTGCCCAGGTAATTATCTCAACGAACTATCAATAAGCAGAACTCCCATCTAATATTTACTCTTACTGCTCTAAACGGTACGCTTCTTTAATTTACTAATTGTAATTCGCATGCATGTTAATGCAAAATGGATAAGTTTCAGAAATTTAAGTAGAACGATAACCTAATTTTAATGTTGATATAATTCAAACCAAAGATTACCTCAAACAATAAATTGTTGACAGTTTTATAACTGAGCTACAACAAATTAAAGGAAAGTAGTGTTTGGGACACTCGAACGGAAAACAACCAACGTAATCGATCTTTAGAATAACCTACATCTAATGTGTATTAGAATAAAATTAATATTCAACAACAAGTATACAAATTCAAGTCTACTTATGTAAACAATTGTATTGTCTATATCCGATGACGGGTTCATCACTAGGACCCGGACCTTTATTTAAATAAATATTTAGTAATTTTTTAGGGTAAATAAATATTTTGTTTGGTTCAGAAAATGAACAATTTTTTTCTCATTTAGTCTAAATATAATTCAATATTTCTCTAATACTCTTCCTAAAAAATTATATACAAAGTTTCGGGTTTCCCGAGAATATGAATGGAAATACAATTTTCCAATAAACCCGAAACAAGGAACCCTTGCATAATTTTCATTTAGCAAAAGCTTTACTAAGTACTGACATACCTTTTTGGAAACTTCAGATTGACGATTTTCGGATATTTCTCGAGAAATATACTAAATAAAATTCCCGTTGAATCTACATCGCGCAAAAACTATTTGGGCGATTGTTATAACGACTTTTTGTTTAAAATGTGTTTCCTTGATGAAAACAAAAATTGGATTTCAATAGATGAAACAAGTGATACAGAGGATCGCTATATAGCCAGCGTGATCGTCAGTATTTTATGTGAAGACAAAGTGGAGCCTGCAAAATCATTCGTACTGGCAACTGAAGAACTTCTGAAAACCAATCATCAAACAATTGCTAAATGTTTGAATGAATCTATGAATGGTCGAGTGGAATAAAACACGCGAATGTACTCTTATTTGTGAGTGACGCAGCACCTTATGTGATAAAAACAGGGAAGGTAATTCAATTATTTTATTCAAAAATGATTCACGTTATCTGCATGGCTCATGGGCTGCACAGATTGGCTGAAACTGTGATGATAGAGTACAAAGATATAAACAGTTTAATTTCCAGTGTAAAGATGTTTTAAAAGCGCAGAGGAGACTTCAATTGTTCAAAGAAATTAAACCAGAACTTCCCCTACCTGCTGAACCACTTGTGACACCGTTGTGAGCTGCATTTTATTACGCTGAAAATCTGCAAACCTATTACACACATACTTAATTCTTTTGATGAAGATGAAAGTGTGACCTTTATGAAGATGAAAGTGTGACCATCCGTAAAGCTAAAGAATTGTTAAAATTAAAAACAATTAAAATTACCTTGTTTATGACTTCTAATTTTATAAAAATTGCAAGCATCATTGAAAACTTCGAAAAAATGAATATTGCTCTCACAAGTACTCTGGAAGAAATACTCTCATTCCACTTGAAACTTAAATCATGTCCAGGTAAGTTTGGAAAAAATTCAACAGAAAATTTGAAAAGGTGTTAAACAAAAATCCAAGCTATACAATTTTACTATGGATCCAAAACAAGCTTCTTGAGATCCTTAATGAAGAAAAGGAAGAAGAAAATGGAGAGTTTAAAGTGTTACGCACTTTAAGCCCTTCAGACATGTTAAAGTTTAAATGAGCTTCAATGAATTCATGTGATATGGAAATAAATAAGCTTCTCGCAATATAAAGCTTTGTGTTTTGTTTGAAAAAGTTTTACTTTCAAGCATTAAAAAAACATTTATATTCAATGTAAACAAACTCTTTTTAATATAAGCTTGATGTATTTAAACTTTATCATTTCTGGGATTTAGATTTAGAAACGCTAGTAAATATATTCCGTTTTTAATAAATATTCTACCTTTTTTGTTAAATATTGTATTTAAATATTTGTCACTTTTAAATAAAGATCCGTGTCCTATTCATCACGTGTGGTGCTGAACTTGCCTATGACATTTCCTACGTATGTTATTTGTAAAAAATTACTAACTTATAATCTTTCGAGTTGTAAAGAATTCAACAACCCATTTATTTTCTGCCAGCAAATACATTTGCGTTAGAATAGGATGTGCTATACTTTCGGCGTTTAAATGTTCATTAACGTAAAACATTAGAAGACTGAAAAGTTCAGGCTAAGCAGCAATTCCGAATGATACGTTTTCTATAAAACTTAATGAGTGAAGGACAATTCCGAATGATACATTTTCTATAAAACTTAATGAGTGAAGGACAACTTATTGGGAGAAGACAAACTTTATTTTTGAATTTAAAAAAATCAGCGATATACTCGGTAAACCCAACTAATTGCCCGCGGACTTCGAAACAAATATAATTATGACTGTAAGAGTATACAAAACGAGATCTTTAAATATGTGTCCACCATTTAAAAACATTAAACATTGATTCCGCTGGAATCAAAATAAGAAACAAAATTTTCAATTTAGAATAGAAAACATATTTGTTACAAAATTCCTTTGAACATATGAAAGTATTGTGCAAACAACGAAAAGTAGAATCGCAAAATAAGTTGACTAAGAAACCAAGATGACATCAATTCTAAACCCTCAGAAAACCTATTAAATATGTTTAATTAAAGACATGCCGTATTAGTATTATGTAAAACAAGAGATGAAATATATAAAAAATTACAATATCGAAAATACAGCCTTTTAAAAATATGAAATCATGTAAAATTTCTAATTTTACTCGGTTCTTTATAAAAGAAATAATATAAGATCTACGTGATTGCAACGTATTTATAAGAAATTTTTATGGTACCTAATGGGAAATTATGTAGTATAAGTATGTACATGAAAATGACAAATATCTGGTCAATTGATGTTACTCAGATCCTTTTCTTGCTGTTCTGATAATTGTGCTTCAACAATAGTAGAGTCTAAATTTCCTACAACATTCAATTCTTCAAGTGGCTGTTGAATCTGTAAGCCGTCAAGTAGAATATCTTCAGAGGTTTGTTCGGTATCTAAAAATAGTAATATAAAATAGAATTAGCACTCATGTGGTATTAAGCGTATACAAACTATAACATTTCAAAAAAGAAGAGACGGACATACATGTACTCCTAATGTTTATTAGGTATTATGTAAAGTAGACATATAAATAGTCATAAAACAAAGCTTATCTTTCATATTCCATATAGAGCATGTGCCAACAATAACCGGACAAATCAAATAACTTTTTGAGAAAACTAAAAATAATTTGGAAAACGCTCTCCATCTTCGTGTGAAGCGTTTACAGACTCTTTGTAATTTCACAATGTGCATTGGTATCCCAGTATAATTATGTCATACTGGGATACCAAAACTTGTTTATAACCCTTTCAAGTTCGCTCCAATTATAGTAGTCTGTGGGCTACTAGAATTCCTTGGATCAAAAGATGCCAAAGTTGTCTGAGCCAATGTTGAATAAAAAGGTTTCCATGACGCGGTCCTGGAGCCGGGTCCTCTTTTAAAAAATATATTGCCTTCCATAAGTAATTTCTAACCACGACTTTAAAGACATTGTTAAACGTTAAATGGACCTTTTTGGGCACAGCTTCTGAAAGAAATAAGATAATACGACGTCACGCCCACGGGATACAACAGTTGGACGCTGTCGGAAATTTTATTCCCAACAACAATATGGACATTCTCGTGGTCGTGAGCAAGTTAGTAATCATTTCTCCGGTAAACTTTTACATAAACAGTCGAAATATTTCGTGGGAAAAGAATTTATCGCGTTCCGACGCTCCGTTTTCTAAAGAGTAAGGAAGTAGATTGCAGTAAGGGCTTTGTCCTCAGATCTTCAAAGAGTATTTATCTTATTTTAATTGTGAAAAATGGCATCTAACGAATCATTTAAGAATGCTTCGCCTTATCGGCTTCATTAAGCCACAATTATCGTAACTTTAACCCAAGTTTCAGAAATCAAAGCTTGTGTCCTTTTGATAATTTCAGAAAGTACTGATAGCCTCACAGTACACTCTCCTGACGCGCCTGACCTCGCGAGGAAGAAGCATATTTAAATTAAAATTTGTTCGGATTTTGGTCATATATCCTGTTTGTACATGATTTATAAAAGATCCATGAAAAATGTAAGGTGTAATGATTGCGAATCTAGTTTTTATAAGTCTCAAATTCCAAAAACTTTAAAAAAATATGCGTTGATGAATGAATGTTTAAGAATTGCTTCGGAACTACTAGACCAATTTGAGTAAAATTTGTTAGGCAATGTAATTGGAAAAGAAATTTGGAATGAAATTTGTTAGACAAATGCATAATATTTGCAGTAAGTGGTAGTATGTTTATTTTCATATTAATCTAAGCTAGCGGAAATCCCCATTGGATTTTTTTTTCAAAACTAGCCTTCTAGTCAGTACAAAGTCTTCTTTTTTATATTAACTTTGCGGCGTGTTTTCTTCAAAACGACTCCTATTTTTTTACATTTATGTATCCGAAGATCTTTAATTTTTCAGCGATAAAATAAATTTAAAAAACAGATCAAAGCTGTTAGAACGACTTTGAAAGAAAATTTCATTCTTATAAATAATTTTGTTTCTGTGAAATTTGGAACAATAAAACTTGGTGATCAGTGTGATCGCATATAACAGTATAGCTTCAATAAATAAATATACAAAGATGTTTTGAGCAATAATATTTTTCCTAAAACTTTTTTAAAACAAATATTTAGCTAATGTGAGTTATTCAATCTTGACTTTTTTGGTGTTTTCTTTTCAGAGTATCTCTTAAAAAAGTTAAATAAAAAATTTTCTGAAACGGAAAATGCAAGAAGTGTTTTGTCATTGTTTTTGTGGGTCGGTACCCTTTGAATGAGAAAATAAGTCCCTTTACTCAAAACACTCTGAAAAATATATCTCCCACGAATTACAAATAACATAAAAAAATTAATAAGAATAACCCACCTAAAATAAAATATGAGGAATTATCAACATGTACATTTTCAGACATCATTGCTCCAGTTTCTTGCGCGGCCATACTCGTAGTTATAATTTCAGCATCTAAAATAACATCTTGATTGCATTCGATCTCGTGATCTTGAACATCGGATGTGTCTAATACATGGACTACTATGTTATCAATGGGGTGGTTGCCTTTAATAATCATTTCTTGTACTACCGATCCATCTATTTCAATATTGTGTTGAGTGTCCACATTGTCTGATCTAATATCCATTCTCTCAATAACTCCGTCCTGTTCTTCGGAAGTTTGACATACCGACGACTCATTGTCTTTGCAACACAAAATTAAAACAAAACACTTTTTAACACTAAAAATAAGATTTGACTTAATCGCAAAAACAAATTAATTTTGTTAGTTATGGTAATTATCTCGCCGAAAGCAAAGTACAATAGAACAATCACAAGGGCAAAGCATTTACAGTTCTTTGATATAAGAAGAAAGCAATCAGCATCTATAGAGCACCTAAAATATATAAGATAGACTACATCTACTGGAAACCCTGGAAGGAATTAGATAAGTTAATCATTTCTAAAACCACATACAAATTCTCTATAATGTACATAATACACTGCTACAGACTTCTATGAGCGTAGATGGTAGTTAGACGAAATGACATCTTAAGTGAGATTAACCATTACAAGATATTAACCCCTCGATAAATGAGATGTAAAGAACTTTGAACAATCAAAGTCGCTTTTTATTAACCTCTTCTGATTCATCTCTAGTATTAGCTGATACACGCTAAATGTAAGAATTGACAATGTATGCATGAAAGTATCACTTTAAACCATACATAACTATTAATTAGATAAGTTCTAAATTAGAATCGATATTAATTATCATCTAAATGTTGATAACATTATCAACATTTAAGATTAATCTACTGAGAATCGCAGAAAGAACCAATTTGAGAGAAATAATATGAATAAAACATCCAAGTAATCTACTACACAATCCTACAAATTCAGTATGTATTCAAAAAAACAAAATTACCCCTACTGCAGAATACAAGAAGTAAGTAGTTTTGCACTTCTTCTTCAAGTAGTCTGATTTCAATGGAGCTTGGATACAATCTCAGCAAATCTTAGTAGGTCCTTAGAAAGTTGAAACAACGAGTGAGCGTCTAGGCTAGTGCAATCACGGATGTTCTTGAGCCAGGAATATTTTCTTCTCCCTGTACCACGTCTACCATCGATCTCACCCTCCATTATAAGCTTAAGAAGGTCGCATTTATTATGTAGCAATATATGAACTAGGTAGGCGGTCTTTCTCTTTTTGACATTTACAAGTAACTCTTTCCCGTTATGCCCTTCTCAATATTTCATAATTGATAACATGTGCTGTCCATTAAACTTTAGAGGAGTCTGCGTAAAGTCCACATTTCGATCGCTTCTATTTTGTTCATTGTATTTACTATCAACGTCCATACGTCACACCCGTACAACACAGGGTGTATGTAACTCTTCACGAATCGATATCTTAAATCGAAACTAATCGTGGCATCACATCGGAATTGCTTCATGTTATTAAATGTACCTCTTACTTGCTTTATTCTGGATCGTATTTCAAGATTAGGATCCAAGTTGCAATTTATCCAAGTTTTCAGGCGTAATTTTTTTGAAGAGTTCATGTTCATATCTATAAAAAACGTTTGCGACCTCGATGTTCGATTAAGATTTTAAGCGCAGCGGGTTAAAGAATACTGCCCGCGCAATGCACGCTCTCTTTACCTATAATAATAATAATAATGACGCGTCTGAGTAGGTGTCACGTGTAGTATATAATATACTACAAATATACGCAGCGCTACGCTTTACACTAGATAAATGTAAACGCCTGGCAGAAAAAACTCAGTTGATAGCTTTCGTAAGGTCGTAGGTTCTTGCAGTAAGATGTGTAGTACTGTTATTATTATTTCGCCAAATCTTGCAAGGACAAATCATAAGTTATTTTTGTATGAACATGATACAAATATTTTATTATTTGTAATTAAAAATTCAGGATATTCAACTCTGAAAACAATCTAAGATACAAGCTACTCGTGTGCACTAGATCTCAATAGGACGACAACGATTGAATTTAAACCAGAAAATGTAACAATAAACAAAAGTTTATATACAAGGTTTGTACATTCTAATAGCTACCGTATTGCTATCTCCTAAAGTAGAAAAGATAGAGAAACGTTTATATAGGGAAAAATGTAAATAATTAAAAAAAAATAAACAAATAAATATCAGCATTCAAATTTTCAATGAAATATTTACTAAACACAAAATTTTATAACTCTAAATTTTATTCTTACATTATTTCCAATAATATTAAAAAACTTTAGTTATTTTTTGTTGCAGAAGTAACATACTTAAGTTTACCGTAAAACCTTTCCTAACTGCGTACGAAAGGTTTTATTATATAAGTGTTGATTAAGATTATATTTTTTAATAAGATTATATATTTGATATTTTTATATTTAGGTGAATTAAGATTATATTTTATTGGTTAATTAAGATTATATTTTGTTAATTAAGATTAATTTTGTTGATTATATAGGTTGATTAAGATTATATTTTTTAATAAGGACCCGGATTTTTTATCGAATCGTTTCAAAATTGTGTTCTAAATACAACCCTGTATAATTAAAAATCATTTCTAACAGTTTTCGTTGATTTTAAGATGGTTTTTATTTTCAGAGGCTCCCTCGATTAGTTCCAGTTGCGATATATTTAGTTTAGCATGATAAAAGACCCAAAAAATGTTAATCAAAATAATGTATCTAATTTTTGGGAAGCTAGTGCTGATAAAAAAATTTAACTAAAAATAAGCTCTAAAAAATAAGAACCATGTTGAAATAAAAAAAAACTGCTACAAATGGTTTTTAATCAGTGGCGTAACAACGTAGCCACGGGCCCGTGTGCGATAATTTTACCTGGCCCCAATTGATATAAAATAATTAAAATATTAATGTTTCTATCACCATATGATACGTGGTATTGGTAACTATATTAATTTATTAATTTTAGGTACAAAAAAGCAATTGTTATGTTCACAAGTATTTATTTTCTGGAACATAGAAAAAAGTCTGCAACACGCTTTTAATAAATGCGGTTTTAGTTTTTTTGTATGAGAATATTGTCCCGGGCCCTTAGAGGCGGACCTGTAGGTTTCACACACATTGCACACAGGTAGTTACGCCACTGTTTTTAATCATACAAGATTGTATTTAGAACACAATTTTGAAACGATTCGATACAAAAATCCTGGTTCGTATTAAAAAAAATAATGTTGATGGTGTCTACACAATTAAAAAGTATTACATAAGTGTTGACGATAAACTTAAGAATGTTACTTATACAATAAAAAATTACGTTAAGGTTTTTTTAATATTATCGGAAATAAGAATGCTAGTCAATTGTAATAAATTACAAAATTTTTGTAAATATGTCAAATATAGTTCTAAAAATTTGAATGCTGATGTTTCTTATTTGTTTGTTTGATTGATAATTACCTACATTTTTCCCTATTTAAACGTTTCTCTATCTCTTCTACTTTAGGACATAACAATACTGTAGCTATTAAGTATACACCTTGTATATAAAATTTGAGAGGATGAGTAACAAACAAATAACAATATTCATTTTGTCAGACTCAATATCGATTATAAATTGTGATACAGTAAAATTAGTAGTTTTTGCTATGCATCCAAATATCAAAAAAATAATACAGAATGAGATAAAATATCTAAATATTTATAAGCGGTTAATAGTACAATAAGTACCTTGTGTTTGAATCTCTCCATCGGTATTCAGGAGTTTTATATCTTTCGCATTTTGAAGAATAACACCATCCATTGATGTTATGTCGCGAGTAATGATTTGTGAACTACCATTATCAATGCTTGTAATTACAACGTTCAAGTCATCTAAAGAATTTTGATGAAGAGTTTTGCTTTCTGTAATGTTATTGGTTTGACGTTCTATAGCGTTCCTATCGTGAATTGTTACTAGCCTGTACAAATAATGATAAACATTTAACCTTGTCATTATCACTATTTAAAATAAAATTAATGTCAGAAAATATTTCGAAAGTTTTACTGTATTAAAGAGTAAAGGTTGATAAATATTAGTAACGTTTACTACAGTGCTCCCATATTGCAATGAGTCAAGATTCATGACAACTTGACACTTGACAAGATTCATAAATGTTTTAAATGAAATGTTTTACATTAAATATCTTTCAAAATTCAATTAAAGTGAAACAACTTTCTTTTTGGTTGTAGCCTGAAAAGCTTGAGCCATAATTAATCTTAACATCAATCAGAGATTTTGGACAGATATGCATTGCCTAATAAATGGACCGATATGCAGTGTCAATATAAGTTGTAGGATATATTGCATTTTCTGCAATAATGTATCTGAATGAATGTCGTCCGAACAACATGGCAGTGCTTGACTTTTACCCACTAAACTCCGCACTTCATATTCCCCCGAAATCGTCGCTAGCAACATGAAATCAAAGCCACATGTTGCACTGCGGATCACGTTCACAAACACATCAGAAAGATTGGTCTAACCTAAGATTGAAAAACGACTAACCGAACGTTATAGATTATTATCCCTATTGTTACAAGCTAATAGTTTACTAATGAATCTTTCGACAGCTTGCAAATATTTATCTGACATTAGCATGATTTCTTTTTATCAAAGCAAGAGCCCTTCGGAGCAACATTATGCAAGGTATTCATTCCTTCACTAAAATTGAAGTTACACTAAATTCACCATGAAATATAAAGAAGTGGTTTGAAAATATAGATTTTCTTAAATATAATACGCTTAGAAGATTTACTATAATAGTACCTTTTGTTTTTCCTGACATGAACAGCAGAATCATTACGACGAACTGCGGAATTCTCTCGTAGATACGATCTTTGTTGTCCTATATTCTGCATTTTAACATCATTGAGACTTTCTTCATCCAATTGTATAAGATGCGTTTTAATTTGATTTTCAAAATCAGTAACCATGGCACTTTGTGTATTAGATTGTATTTCGATTTTTGACTGCACTTTTTGACTTAATGTTTGCGATGTTTGTTGAACTCTTCTATTTTTATTTGGAAGTGTTATCCTAGGCTATATATATGTAAGAATAAAACAACTATGAAAGAGCTACATAAAGTATAAAATGAAATTATGTATTTTCTAACGGATTTTCTAAAAAAAGTCGTCTAATATTCTGAATTTGAGAAAACTAAACATTTAGGAAAATACTAATATCCAGTTCAAAAGTAGAAAATGATACTTTTCGCAAAAAAATTAATAACAAATTAACCAACTTACCTTGTCATTAAGAACTTGCTTTGTACTATTTTTGGCAGGAGCTAAAGTGATATCTCTATCGTCATTTATTAAGACAACATTAGGTTTTGGAGATCTCAAAGCTGTTTCAACTTCTTGTTTTTGTACTCTATTATTCATTGAAACTGGTGTCTTTTTTGAATGAACAGCAGTTGATTGTAAGCTTCGATCAAATGAATTAACAACGGAGGTTTGTAGTGAAGATTTATTGACTGCTGTAGTAACTGCAGCCGAAGTTACTGGTGTTAATTTTGATCCAAGCGGTAATGGTAATACCTGTATTTAGTAAAATTATGTTTCAATAATAGTAAATGATTTATCTAAAAAAGAAAACAAAGGACCGAGAAAACAAATTATTTTGTTTTCAGATCGATATAAAGTTGCATGTGTAAAAAATTGAATTAACCAAATGAAAAAAAAACGTAAACTTAAAAAAATTATATATATATAAACATGGCCGCCGCGTGTATATATATATGATGAGTAGTTGTATGTCTTCAGGGTTATATCTGGCGTGGTAGGCATTTCAGTGTGCCAACGTTTCGCCAAAGTCACATCTGGCATTGTAGAGGCTTAGAGAACGTCTGAAACCTTATTGTGTAATGCGTTTCACATACGACCTTGTTATTCTCCTTTCTACGTCAGTGCTTGTCGCACCTGGTGCGGTGACGCATTTTGTTGTGACTACGCATGTTATTGATGGAACTCGTACGACCGCAGATGCATTTTTGCCAGGTTTGTTGTTGTTTGTTATGAATTATTTGTTGTTTATTTTCACGGTATGGATGTAATACAAGTTTCCACGTGCTAGAAATGTTTTCGTTGTTGTTTCGTTTATTCATCGTATTCAGTCGTTTTTTCGATTTCTAGTGCTTCTCTAGTAATTCTTTTGCTAGAATGGATTTCAGTGGCTACTGTTCAAGAGGTTTCAACAGCTATTCTCTGTGGACCGGTTGTGGAGTTATGTTGGACAAGAGCGGACACGCTGAGGTTCTTATTGACGTTGTTTGTGTGTTCAGCTATTCTGGCTGATATTTTTCTGTTTGTTTGACCAACATAGACCAAATCGCATTCATTTCAGGGTACTTCGTACACTCCTTGATTTACTAGTGGAATTTTGTCTTTTGGTTTGGATAATATGCTGCTGATTTTTTTATATGTATTAAATACTGTTTTGATGCCGTTTTTCTTTAGGATCGATGATATTTTGTCGGTAGTTTCATTTATATACCGCATCAATTAGGACATGTCGGCATTTCATATCAGACTAAGCCACAGCGGAGCGTGGCCGGGTTTAGCTAGTACCCAAATAAACAAGAATCTACCCCCAAAACACAAAATATATCGTCCGGAATCTGCACCGTCTGAACCAGTTACCATTGCAACTCTTCCGTATATAAAAGGAATTACCGATAAAATATCATCGATCCTAAAGAAAAACGGCATCGAAACAGTATTTAACACACATAAAAAATCAGTAGAATATTATTTAAACCAAAAGACAACTATTCCACTATAAAACCAAGGAAGTACCCTGCAATGAATGTAAGAAGTACCCTACCTATGTCGGCAATTTGGTCTATGTCGGTCAACCAAACAGAAAAATACCAGCCAGAATAGCTGAACACACAATCAACGTCAATAAGAACCTCAGCACGTCCGCTCTTGCCCAACATAACTCCACAACCGGTCATAGAATAGCTTTTGAAAACTCTAGAACAATAGCCACTGAAACCCA
>WYDF02263918.1:0-18873 GCA_009867245.2 Adranes taylori
TTTGAAAAAATCAGCCCGACTAGAGAAATTAAACAAATAGAGTTTCTTGTAAGTGCAATTTATGTTATAGAAGTTATAGTCCATCAGACATAATGTTTTAAAACTAGAATAACCGAAAACTACGTCGGTAGTAAACAACGTGAAGTAAACGTCGGCTATCTTTCAAATTACGTTTTGTAGACTCTTTCAGATTCATGGCGAGTTCAATTGAAAAACTTTCTAAAAACTTAAATCCTAACAGTTTATCCACACTCATTAGAAGAAGAATGGGAGTATTTAATTAGAAAAAAAAGAGTGTTTGATACCGGATTTTCTTAAATGTAAATAATAAAAAATTGCAATAAGCAATTCTCTAACAATTTATCAATTCAATGAGTAATCCGCCTATATAACATAACTTGCCTAACCAAATGTAATTTAATGTTTCAAACAAATATGATATACCAATTAATAAATTTGTTTAGTAATAATTAATTACCAAATATTAGCAATTTTAATACAAATTCATATTAAAAAGATTTAATATGTTTAAAATAAAATCCAAATTTGCGATAACAAGATAAAGGAACCTACCGGCGCCAGAAAAAATATAATCGTCATACAACATCCGATCCATATAGATCCTTATAACTACTCAAATTTATCACATGTTCATTAAAAACATATGCTTTTGCCGAAAGCAGCGGAACCCTTTTATCCAGTAAATATATGTGTACATTTTTTTACAGTTAGAATATATTTTCGTATCGGATGATTTTTTGGTATGCACGCTTTCTATAATTTTAAATTTGACGCCTTAGGAACGATTATTAGTTTTTTACTGGAAAAAAGCGTTAACCGATTTTGCCACTACTCGTTTTTTAATAAACCTTGTGCAACTTAGGTATTTACAATAAATTCGACTGGATACTTGGTCAACGTATTTTATCAGAAGGCGTTTTTTATGCAATGCAGCTAAGAGTTTGGTGTAGTAAGACTGTTACTACTATCGCTTACACATTCCACCACTTATGCTTTCATCAACAAAATAGAGCAATCTTAATCCTTGAATTCCTTAGCGGCCAGGAAGAGATTTTCTATTGGGCGAAATTCGAACCTGCCTAAAATTTTCTAGCGGAAGTTTCTTTCAAGCTTCGCTTTTTTTGAGGCAGACGCCGTAGAATGCCATCGGCTTCGGCAAAACGCTAGAACCAGATTTTTTACCAGAAAATTTCGCATACCTAGTATTCCTCAGGCAAATTTTGGATCTTACTCTAGCTGTTGACAGGTGAGTTAAGCCACCATCAAATGATCAAACTTATTCATATAGAGCGGGAAATCGCACTCGATAGATAGATAATTCCCGTTCTCTCATCAATCATTTCTAATTCCACTCATTCATATCAATCGTTTATAACCCTTCCTTGATAAATCTTTGTCATGAGAAAGCAATGAGAGCCACATGAACGGAAGAGGTCATCCAACCGTCTAACGCAGCGGGAGAACAGAGATGGCAGAGACACACTTCCTGAGGCACGAGAAGAACATCATCGATGCTTGCCCTTTACTACTTCGACGACAGCGAATAAATCCGACAAATTTAGTTTTTACGTCATAAAAATTTCATCGCATCTTCATTACATTCTTCTTCATTTCGCATCTTCATTTCTACACCTTCATCATATCACTTGGCTGGAGCTACCTTCTATTTCTGCGATAGACATTCACCTATTCAGTTTTACCGACACTCTGCAGAAACCGACGAAAAAGCCAAAAATCCAATCAAAAGATAAATTAATTACTAAAAATCAAATTATCTTTATTTCGATATTGTTACTTGCTATTTGGCTAATGAAAAATAGTATTGACATCCTAGCAGTGTTTGCATTATAATTAGCTTCACAACATATTGTCGATAAATTAAAATCGCGAGTAGAAGCATTTATTTGAAGTTATAAATATTAGAGAAAAATAAACCAAACTATTTATACATGTTATTGCGTACCTCATTATAGTGTTTAAGTACTCTATTATAATAATTAAGAACAACGAATTCTAACGCAACCCTGTATAATCTCATGCAAGAGCATATGTTTATACTACAAAGAAACAGAATGTAATATAAAAAGCAGTGTAGTAGTTAAAGTAGTTAAAAAGTAAACAAATTACGATCCTCATTTGATAACAGCAATTCTGTAATATATTTTCCTATCAGTATATGACCTCAATATTGAAATTAAATGACTTAGTTACCTGTTATAAACTGTTATAACTGAAAACTGAAAATTCTGAAAACTGTTATAACTGATAAAAAGTATTTACGTGCGCAAAATGTTTGACTTACCTTCGGTATTGAAACCTTAGGTAAATACTCTGTCTTGTATGATGGAAAGAATTATGAGGAAGGTTTATATGTGTGCTATGGGGGATGTGGTAAAAGGAGTGAAAGGGAATAAATGCGTGAGGGATAGAAAGAAAGTGTATGACAGATGTGGGTGGTCGATGAGAGAATGAACAGCAAGTAGAGAGAACGATGAAAGGAATGGAAAGGAGAGAAAAGATAAGGGTAAGCAGGTACAATAGTAAGTATAAGGAAATAGAAGTGGTAGGATCGAGGCTGGAATATTTCGGGTCGAATAGGAGTATGAAGGAAAAGAGATTGATTGCACGGTTCAGGTGTGGGAGTATGGAAAGAAGGAATACATTTTGGATGGAGGAAGGAGGAAACATGGGCTCACTTAGAGTTCTCAAAACTGGGCCAAATTCTTAAACCCGGTATCCGGTATTAAAGGATATCAATACCGGGATTAATAAATTTAAAAAAATACTTATTACATTATTCCAATGGTAATGACGTACTTAAAAACAATATGAAAACCAAATAAAAATAAGTTTTTTGAAATTAACTACCAAATTATTTTATTAATTGAGCATTTATTTATTGTATAATTAAAATAAATATATTACATAAAAGTAAAGTGAAAAATAAACTAATATGTCCTAATTATTTTTCATTAAAATATATCCTGAAGAAGCACAACATGTCGATGGTGTTGTCATTTATTTCCATAAATAAATTATTTATTGTTCTGACAATAATTAATCAAATGATCGACAAATGAACAGTTGAAATATCAAGTTATATTGATTCACATTGATTCTATTACAAAAGATATGGATACTTATACAATTAAGTTTTCCACCGATATGAAAATAAATATATTATTTCCCTAATAACATAAGAATTTATTCAATCACTATTGGAACATTACAAGAACCGTTGACTGATAACAATATGCTCCATTTTATTAAACATGGTATGCGTGGTAGCATTAGTCAATGTTTTTGAGGTATGAAAATGCCAATAATAAGTACATGACAAAACAAAATCCAGATCTTTCCAAGTACGATCCTAGCGCGAGTTGCAAGTACGAGATACATACAACCTTTATAGCTGGACTCTCAGTCAATCTCTCTCATCAGGCGCATTTAAATTCTTATCTAAAGAAATAATTTCTCTTTTTAATGCAATGAATATCTCAGCTGATTCCCTGAAAGGTTACTTTTTTGAAGTTGATGAATATTCGCAAGGGTTGCATGACACCCACAACGACCCTTTTTAGTTGAAAATCTCATTCCTTCACAATTTAAACTAAATTGATCCAAAATTTAATGAAAACTTGATTCCAATATTTTGATAGGTATATCCTATCCAAAAAGAAGGGATGTGGTATAGTGAGGCAAGATCATTGGTTATTTTCCTTTGCTTGTTCAAGTTATATGATATAAAATTGGTCCTAAAACAGATCCCTACAGCAATTCTTTAGTTATTATTTTTGGGCTGCTTCTATGTTAGATTATTTTTGTAATATTTGAAAATCTGTTGCGTAGGTATGATTTTATTATATCATGTTCTTTACCTCTAATACCTATTTGGTATTTCAAGAGTATTGAGTGATGAACTGTGTCGAAAGCCTTTCGTAGATCCATTAATACTGTAATTACATAATGGTTTTATTTATTTCTTCATTTATATAGTCGATTACGCAGTTCTATGCAGCCTGCGTACTACCTCATACCTCATTTTGAAACCAATTTGGTTTGAAAACTTATACGTAGGGACGAAAGATTTTTGCATTGATGCAATATTTGTCTTGTTTAAGTATTAATACGTAACAAATTTCATATTCCTATACTTTTGAATTCCACAGTACAATAGAATTTATTTTATTACACCATATTCCCGGACACCCATTTATTTTCGATCTCCGTAAATAAAGCACTATACTGACGATAAGCTATAACGTCGTAGCTTACAAGGCGTTTCGGGTTACGTCGTATGTCGCATCTCGTTGTTTCGTCATTTGTGATATGCAGAAGAGAGCAGTTTTAAAAGAATATTGAAAATAATTATACATAGCGGATCAACAGGATAATATATAAATATAATAACAATTTTTTATGTATTTAGTTTGCGTAGGCTTCCATGGTAATCACGCACTGAATAAAAAATCCGTCACTGTTTGACCATCTTTCGAATAACGATCAGTTTGTTCTCATATGTGTAAAAATATTCATTTATGCAAACGTGCATTGGTCTACACAAGATATAACAACGCGCGCATCTCTATATACTAAACATTTATCCGTGTATAATCGACGTAATTCCATAGAGATTATATTAAAATCAAGAAAAGTATCTAACTAACTAATGTGCCTTAATGTTATCCATTCAATATATTGCTAGCTAGGCAAAGAAATATTTTATTCACATACTGGATACGTTAAATAACTTGAACTAAGTACTTTAGTGTTGGCTATTTAGTACAGAGGAGGAGTTGCATGGTGCAGGGGTTAAATATTTGGGTGAGGTTAAAATGGCAATCGTTATATGCGCTCAATTTTTATGCGAAAAATATCATGAAACCAACTCGCTCAAAATTTTGATATTTTTCGCTGTAACTTTAGTTTTCACCAATTCTCCCCCTAAATAAATTTATCCTCTTTCAAAATTCGAATTTTTTCACTAACCATTTCATACACATCCATATAACTATTACTATCTCCTTTCTTATATATTGTCACAAGGCAATTTGTCCTCGCTCTAATTTAGTTCGATGGTAGACAGTTTTGTGCGCTTGATGCTTGTTAGTTATTTAAATACTTCAGGATGGCTAGATTCTTTGAAATATTTAGTGGTTTAAGTATGTTGTGTGCTAGACGAACTAGTTGCAAGAAGTACAAACGTTACTTAACACTTAGAGTTTCATCTAAACGTCTATTCATGAAATAAAGTATAATTAAAAAAGATTTAAAACATCTGACTTAAGTTAGAGTTTCATCAAAGAACTCGAAGAGCAACGTCATTTCTTCCGTCCAAGAAATCAAAACCGATGACGTCAATTACACAAATTATAGGTAGCAGAGTGAATCGTCGTAGCAGAGGTAAATACTGTTATCAGTGAGAATAGATTTAATTGATAGCAAATCCATAGTAAGTGATGGATTTGATGAGCGTACCGTATGATACTGTATAAGTATATAAGTAGAGTAGAGTTAGTAGGTATTTAAGTGAGAATGTATTAAACTATAACAATAGAGAGAAAACTATTTATTATCTACATATATACAGCTATATACTTTCTACATATATATTATCTACATATACATAATTTTAAAACCGCTTAAGGTGTTTTTATTAGACTTGTGTTAAAAATTATTTATTTATTGTGGAAAGATCACTATTTCCCGCAATGCGTATTTTTACAAATTTGAATTGGTCTGAAATTTCTCAGGAGATAGAGACAAAATAGTTAAATAATTTCTGCAGAGATCTTAGTATTCGAAGAAGTGCTTATGGATTTCCTACACACTACCACGGAGCATATATGTATAAGAGATTCTACCTTTCGTTCCGAAATGGGACACACAGCACACAACAGAGCGTGCGTTGACTTATTCTTTTACGAATTTATTTGTTGATATAAGATAATATGTCGTGATATAAGATAATATGTATATATGTAGCTATATGTATCTACATTATAGCAATAGAATTATAGCAATAGAGATTATAGAGAGAAAGTAGTGAAAAGTACTGATCCTAACTTTGATAGGGGATTATGAGAGGTCGAGTGGGAAACAAAGAATTGAATACAAAGACACACAGTTCTCACGGAAAGGATAGCTAGTAATTTATGACGTCTTAAACATGGCTTGAATCTATGGCTTGAAAAAATTGTAAAAAAATAATCTGTCTTGAAAAAATGACCGCACTCGGGGATCGAACCCAGAACCTTCTGATTGCCGGTCAGAGTATCAGAGCATCTGACCGGCAATCAGAAGGTCCCGGGTTTGACCTCCGGGTGCTGTAACTTTTTTTCAAGACACAGATATTCATATTAATTTTCAAGAAGTCATTACTTACACACCGAGTGACCTTAACACTAATGAAAAACAATCGGTGTTTGAAAATAAAGTCATGAATTAAATTAAGTTTAAATTAAATTATAATTGATTCCAAATTAAATCATGATTAAATTAAATTGTTGACAAGTCTCGGAAGCTAAATATGGGGAATAGTAAAGTACAGTGTTGGATAATGATTAAATAATTCTTTTGATTTGCAAACAAGTTTATTTTGAAGTGAATTAATAAAGTATCTGTGTGGGATTATAAAATAAGTTTGTGATGGTAGGATCGACAGAAACTGTAAGTAAAATTATTTTATAAATAATTTGGGAATCTATTTGGCGATAATTGAACTCCATATTTCTTAATCTGTTTGTACGTAGTACAGCAATACAAATATTATTTTCTTTTATTTTGCTGTTGAGGTCTTATTTATTCTGAATGCATGAATCTTAATTTTATTTACATGCACGCATTTCTTAAATCATCCTCAATACAGTTCGTTAAGTTCATGTATATGTTCTATTCCAATCGCCTTGAATAATAGAGACGATTATTTGTTGACAGGGTTGCGCATAATTTAGTAACTAAATAAGAAATGTACTTGTAACCCTATCTATGGCAAAATCTCATGTTTTATTCTAAACAGTGTTGGGATACTGCGGATTATATGTTTCTTCCGTCGTAGGTAAATTGAAGTAAGTATTAAACTGAATCAGATTTTTGTAGTTATTGTACGAGCAGACCACGTAAGGTAGGAATTAATTGCTCATTAATACGTCATCGGACTTCGGGACGCTACTATTGCGCTCAGCTCTGGTATATGCTAGAGCTAGTCACCAGACAAGGCCATCCTATTTCGGGGTATTGCGAAATTTCCTTTTAATCCGTCACTTGAGTGTGTAGTTTGGCTTGTGCCGGTGTCGGACACCGTAGCGTCAACGTACTTCGGAGCGCTATATTTATGTTCGGCTATGGCTCATTCTGCACGACCCGCTGAGAATAGTAACATCAACGAACTTCCGGGTGTTACATTAATGAATTTCCGAATCTCCTTCCGTACCCACTGCCTGCACCAGAATATTTGCATTTACCTATCCCGCGTTTGTGAATTGTTTATCAATCGCTAGTAACTGTTTTTTTTATTATTTAAATAATTTGCTGTACATGCACTCACGTAATTCGATAATATTCCGCCGTTTGATTAATTTGCTTTGATTGTTATAATTATTATTGCGTCATTGCTTTAGTTTGATATTTACAATTGGACATTTAGTGTTCTAATTATTATTGACATTTTTTTATGCATCATGATATTTCTTCTCTGTTCGTCTAAAGAATTATAGTCGGTTTTGTTAATACTTTAATGGTGTTTTACTGATTAGTAAATAAGTTTATTGCAGCTACTCGCAAGACTAGAACACCTGGTTTACTTGCCAACTGCAGCTACCTGAGTCCTTAGAGGGTTTCTAAGGACCGGAGGAACAACATCTGTTCAGAAGTGCGGTCTTATTTTAAACTGACCTGGCGCCCGAGGACGATTTTCCAAAAGCGTTTAATCTGTGAGAAAATTTTGCGCCATTTGTGATAGTCGCTAGACTCCCCATTAGCAGCGTCGCGTGTGGGAGTTTCGTTAGCGTATTAGATAGGTCAAGCTAGCACTGTTATTGTACGACGTCACGACGCTGTAGGTTCAGTGTGTGGGCATAGTTGGTACATGAAATAAGTATCTTAATTTTTGTAGTGAAATCTGGGAAGATAAGACACGCGTGACGCGGTTCTCATCTTCCAGATCTCGTCTAGCTCTAATAACTTTTTATCATGTACTTTCAACGACACAAAAATGCTTTCGGGGTATTATATGTGAGTAAAACCACCGTAACTTTCATCCTCCAGTTAACTCCACCTGTTAGAAAGCTTATAAAATATTATTATGTTGCTTAGGATTATTGAGGAGTATGGGAGCCGTGGATCTCATCCTCGGGATATCCCTTAATCAACACTACAATGTAAATTGTCTACTGGAGACATCCAGGAGTGTAGGATCCGTGGATCGCGTCCTCTAGGTGCCTCCTATTAGTAGACAATAATTTCATCAGTTCAATTATCCACTTTTATGGGAATATTCAAACATAAATGATTATATATTTGCAATATTACAACTAATATATTAGCTTGCAATGTCTGCGAGTCTACAGGTTTGAAGAACATGTAGTCTCCAGACATTACCCTGTTTACTGCGTAAACAAATTCATTCTTCATAATTAACGAAACAAAAAGCAAGAAAACAAACTGATCCTGGAAAATGTCGAGATGAGAATTATTTTCCAAATTAGAAATCAAAAATACTGGATAACGTTCTTTGAAGTGTGAGCATAGCTTTGGACTAATTTATGTTAATAACTGTTTCATAATGAAATTTATATCCAATACATTGATCTTTTGCAAAATATGAAATCAAATTAATCAGCCTGTTAATATATGCTAAAGATCGGGTCATTCGCTAATAAATTGAACCAGACTGGTTTCTGATATTTTGAAAATATAATTACATGTTTGTGAGACATGTAATAAAATACTCTGTTAATACGTAGGTACTTATGTGAATTATAAAACTTCTTAAGAATGTTTAACGCAAACTTATCAACGTACTTAGATCCAAGTCTCGTATGTAAGCAGGCAGGCATAGCTCTCAGATAATCATCAACCAATTTTATGATGTATTCTTTTTAATTATTTTTATGACTTTTAATTTAATTAATTTAATTTCGTAATACACTGTTTTGATATATTTTTTATTGTTATTATATTGTTGTGCTCTTAAACGATGGAAATTTACAGGGGATGCTACCATTAAGCCAAATGTAAATTGAAGACGTTGTTGTTTCCTATAACATTATCTTCCCTTTTGTTTTTTTTTTCTGCTCAAAGCAGACGCCTCATATGCGCGATCTAAAAGAGAAACCTTTGAAGAACTCTTGGACACATTCTGTCAAGATTCCGTTTACTGTTGTGACAAGTGTAAACGATTCGGACGGTGGGAGCCTTCCGTATCTCATCGTGGGCACAAGCACGTGCTGAATTCCCAAAACGAATAGTCAATATAGGTATAAAGCGTTGAACGGGCAATTAACTCATTTAAATCTGACAAACTACCTGGAAAGGATGGCATAATACCTATAATGCTGCAAGAGGGCTCTGGATCTATAGGCAAATTATCCCTGAACTTTTCAGGACAATATTTGTATCAGAACACATTCCATGGACTTGGAAGCAGGTAAGGTTGGTATTTATACCAATGCCAGGTAAATCAACTGAACTGGCTCAGTCTTTCACATCAATAAGTCTCATGTCAGTTATTCTCAAAACTTTAAACATCTCTGATCGACATATCAGAGATGGAATTTTAATTCAGAAGCACCTTCCCAGACTCAATATGCCTACCGAGCTAGTTACAACAGGGAAGCAGCACTTTTCCAAGTGGTTAACAGACTGGACACGTCAATAGATAACAAAGATGTCGCAAACGCTCCTTGATATTGGCGGAGCGTTCGACTACACCTCCTTTGAATTTATAACGAGATGCGCTATGGGTGGATCAAGTTTACGCTCGAAATTACAATCATACATCATACATGTGGAATTGGCCGGGGAACAAAGCAGTGCGAGGATCTCGAGGGACCGTCAACAGAATTTCTTCTAGCGGGATTTTCTTCCCGCTAGTGTGGTGCCTTGTAATGGACGAGCTCTTACACAGTTTGGAAAAGCAAGGACTCCATTTATTACGCGGTTGACATCATCATCATAACACAAGGAAAATTCAATTCAGCTGTGAAGGATCTTATTCTAAAAGCACAAAACATGATTACAAAAAAAGGACAACAAACAAATGTGTGAAAATTACCCTTCAGAAGACTTCGGTTGTACCGTTTATCAGTAATCTGGACTACTCTGCAGTCAAAAACTTTATGGAACACAAATACCGCTGCAGGAAGAAGAAAAATAACTTGGAGTAATACTGAATTCCAGGCTTACTTGAAACCTTCAAATCGAAAGGTTGCACAAGTCTCTAATCAAGCCATCCAAAATTTACGAAGCACTAGTGTGGTGGAATAAGACACTCCAGGCTAAAACAAGGCGGAAACTATCCACCATACAGAGAACTGCGTCCCTTAGTATAACGGGGGATATAACAATTGCCCTAACAACTTCACTTAAAATGCAGCTAAATCTTCCGCAATTAGAAATGATCATGCAAACAGAAGAACAAATCGTACTCCATCGACTAAAAATTAATTGACCGAATTTGGTAAAGATTATAAACACTCAAATTACAGGGGTTGCTAATTATTAGCAATGAAATCGGACTGTAAATGTCTAGTCTACAATATATACAGAAATTATCTGGTCATCACAAACTCAGATTTCTGGAGAGAAGGCCCTCCTATCTTTCCGAAATCTGCTCTAGTGTAGTTCACAGATAGTTCAAAGACTTACGGGAGCCGTAATATAGTTTCATGACTCTTTAAGATATACTAAATGAGCAAGAATTTAGTTAACAATTTTTCTCTGTTCCCGTATCAAGCGAATAATACTACAGCTAATACAAAATTGTACGCTTTCAGTCTTAGTTCATGTAATTCAGAGCTATTTTTTGTCAGACGAGTTAAATCATTAATTCCATTTTGACTAAACAATTTTGGTGACAGAATTTTCGTCTGTATTGTTATCATTATTTTTCTGCTCTGCTTTCGTTTCTTGGGCTGCTCTCCATAATTTTTCAAGTATTATATGTGGACCTATCAAAGTGTGCGTAGTAAACATTTCTCACGAAACTATTTATACCCCGTTTTGTAACTTTGTGCTCTGACTATTAATGCCTTACAAACAAAGTCAGATAGCAACTGGACACTTCAAGTATAACCAACTGCACACTCTTACGGAAATATTAATTTGCAACAAACGCTATCTGACATGACAAATATTGAATATGAAATCAAATCTGAGTGCAAAAAATAATTTAGAAACAACGAATATAACATGATCATCAAAACTTAGGTTGCATTACTTGCTTACTTAATTCCTTTCGCTTTTGTCCAGAGCTTAGGTCTTTCACAAAGTTTTTCCAAGGCACTCTATTTCTAGCGAGGACCTTCAGCTCTGCAAAAGTCTGTCTTTAGCCTCTCTTCTTTGCCTCTTTATCCACAGTCTTTCTCCATGATGTCTCTGCTCTTTCACGTTTCCTTTTTCCCTCAGGGTTTCAGAACAAAACTTGTCTCTCCATAGCATCCCGGTTTTTTTCGGAGGGTATGACCAATCCACCTTCATTTTCTTCTCTTGATTTAAATGGAGATGGGCTTCTCTATAGTTTGGTTCCAAAGATGTTTGTTAGATATCACATTTGGCCAGAAGACTTCACATGCACATTCAGGAAGACCTGCAAATTACTGCTGATTTTGGAGGTGACCTTCTAAGTCTCACAACTGTACAATAGCACTGATTTCACATTGGTTCTGAATATCGCATTGAGTTGGGTCGTTGTAGAAATTTTTCTTGCCGTCCAAAGTGGACATAGCTTAATGAGTCCATTTGCTTTCTGATTATTGCTAACATCCAGCTGCACCACCATCATAAGTCACTATGCTCCCAAGGTACCTGAACTCTTCTACATTTTCAATGTCCTTATTGTTCACTCTCAGTGTTCTTACATCTCTTATGTTTTTCTTCATAATCTTTGTTTTGGAGGAGTTTACTTTTAGACCCACCATTTGGCTTTGCACTCGAGGTCTTGGAGTTTCATTTCTATAATAAGATGGTTCTGTGAGAGTAGGCAGATATCATCTGTAAAATCTAAATCCTCCAATGATTCAGTCAGGTACCACTATATGCCCCTCTTTTCTCCCTGGCGAGCTCCTGACTTGACTGCGAATGGTTCCGTGATTTTCCCCTTCTGGATGACATGGCAGATGTAGTTGCTGTATGTTCCTTTAATTACTTTGTTATCTTCTCCCGTATCCCGTATTTCATCAAGGTTTTCCACATACTGCCCCTTTTAAGGAACTCGAATGCCTTTTCAAAATCTACGAACAGAAAATGAAGGCTAGTGATAAATTAATTTGACTGTTCGATAATAATATGCAACGTGTTAATTTGGTCGGTACAAGAACTATGATCTCTAAACCCTGCTTGCTCCGTCCTTATTTGTGATTCCACTTGTGCTTTTATTCTGTATCACCCGTATCAACACTTTATTTGGAATTGATAGTGAGGTGATTTCTCGCCAATTAGGAGAGTTAGTGATATTCCCTTTCTTGGGTAATTTGAAGAGGACTCCTCTCTCCATTCCTGTGACCCTCTCCATTCAAGTTTTCCTTGTTCCAAATCTTCTTGACAATAGTGTACATAAGATCAGTGGGTCTGAGTTAGTTAACAGGAGATCTGGTGAAATATTATTTGCTCCAGCCTCTCCATTGCTTTTGCTGCTTGATTGCTGTCTTGATCTCCTCCTTGGACGGTGGGTCCGAGTTAGTTACATTTTCTGCTCTTGCTCTATTCAGTACAATTTCTTCCTCTTCTTCAGGTTCTTGTTCAGTCTATTCCTCACTTTCTCTATTGAGCACCTCCATGAAGTGTTCGCACCACTTTGCAAGTTGTGTTTTGTTGTTGGTGAGTTGGTGAGGAGGTCTCCTTGTTTATTTTTCACCGGTCTTCTTCGGTTGACTTTCTTCTTAGAGGGAGTTCTTGGTGAAAAGTTGCATAGTGTTCTGAAAACTTTTTCACTAGGACGTCCAGGACGGTGATGTTAGGATACATTGCTCAAATGTTTATCAGGTTTTGGAATTATGAATCCATGCGCAGTTTCCAAAAGTTGGAAAAGTGCGTTTCAAACAGGAAACAGAGCAATGCAATTGTTTCCTAAGGTTGTGACGAGAAAGATTTTTTTTTAATTTGAAGAGCTCGTTTAGGATGATAGCACAAAAGATCCTGTCAGACTCAGGAAAACTAGACATATGTGTATGGCTACTTATGAAAATTGGTGCTTGTCTACTTGTGAGGCTACTATGTGTATGGCTACTTCTGAAAAAGAGGTAGAAGATGGGTATAGTGAAAACAAGTACAAGTATAGAAGCGTGGGAGGAAGCGGCAAACAAAATTTGATATACGAAGTGAATGGTGCAACTAGCAGGAATATAGAAAGAAATGATCTGAAGGAGGAGGAATGGAGTGGAGAAAAAGTTAGAATGGAAGAAGGAAGGGAAGAAATTAGGAGAATAAAGGAGTGGGAGCAGCTGGACCTGATTGGGTGCCTGTGGATGTATGGAAGGAGTTAAATGAGGAGGGAGTGAGTGCGATAGTATGGGTGGGAGAAGAGAGTATGTCGGATGATTGGAAGCAAGGAAAAATTGTACCAGTGTATAAGAGAGGGAATAGGAGAGATGTGAAGAATTACAAGGGGATCAGGATAATGAATGGTACATATAGACTTTTTGTAAGGATTATAAATAGAAAGTTAGAAAATGAAAAAAGTTAGAAAGATCAAAATATCTTGTTGGAAAGTCAAATGGGTATTGTGAAAGGAATGGGAGTAATGGACAACGTTGTAGTATTAAACTTTATAAGAAATGAGGAGATAAGGATGGGTAAAAAGTTATACGTTAGTTTTGTACATTTAAAAGCGGCTTTCGATAAGATTGATGGGGAAAAGTTATGGATGAAGATGACAGAAGTGGGGATACCTGAAAGTGTTAGAATGAGATTTAAAGACCTGTATGAAGAGACAATGGTAAGGGCAAAGTTTGTCGATAAGATATTGGAATGGTTAATGGTGAGAAAGGGTGTAAGACAGGGTTGTCCGCTGAGCGCTATTTTATTCAACATCTATGTTTCTGATTTGGAAGAGGTCTTGAAGAGGGGGGCATAATGGCAGTGTGAATATAGGTGGTAAAAGAATATGGTCACTGAGCTACGCGGATGACATAGTGTGTATGGCTAGTAGACGGGAGGAAATGAAAAGTTAATTGGAAAGCTAAATACATATATGGAGAAGAGAGGTATATAAATGAATGTGAGCAAAACGAAAATGTTGGTATGCAAGAAGGGGGTAGAGAAAATAGATGAATTTGAAATAAATGGGTTAAAAATAGAAAATGTCAATAATTGTAAGTATCTGGAATATATGTTGAGTAATGGTGGGATTGTGAGTGGACATGTAGTTATGTATAAAAATTAGGTGATTAGAACAAAAAGAGAGAAAAGAAATTGAGAGGATGGGGTTGAAATATATTAAGAGAATATTGGGATTAGGTAAATGTACACTGTCGGGTATAGTAGTACTTTGTTTAAGGAGTATAATGAACACAAGATATGGATAAAGGGTGTTAAAAAGCTAGTCAAATATGAAAAGAAAGTTATAATGGGAGAAGAAGGGAGACTTGTGAAGAATCGTAAAGAGATGTATGAGAGGTGTGGTCGGTCGATGGACGATTGATATAATAGGGTAAATGAAGTTAGGATGTGAGAGGGGACGGTGGAGACTGTTGATGAATGTAGAAGAGCAAGAAAAAAGTGTATTGGTGCTTGTCAGAAATTTGTAATTCAAAATATGTGTTTTTGCGGGAAGTTCGAAATCATTTGCAGAGTTTTCACTTACTTAGTTAATTGATGAAGTTTAAAGGATTTCTTTGGGAATTTGTTAATTGAGATTAGGGGTGTGGATTTTGTATTGATTATACTAGAAATTGTTGCCAAAATTTTCTGGCGTCTTCATAGTTAACGTTGGCAATGGTTCCAACCGAGAACTCATCTTTGTGCGCAATAATTGTACGCAGAATTAGTGGAGTGAGCTCTGATTTGATTGCAGCTAGGTCTCTGCATCTCAAGAATGGTCTAAACTGTTTGGTTTTTTTTTTTGGTTTCTTTGGATTTAGTGAACTGTATCTGAAGGAAGTGCTCTTTATTCTTGTGTTTTTATGGAAATACTTTCCAAAGCTAATTCCTGAATTAAGATTAGTAGATTTTCAATTTCTCTTAGTCTACATATTGATGTGGGAGATAGAGTACTTTGTGAGAATTTTTGTTGGTATTGTTGTCAAGAGGGAATGGAGTATATCCGAATAAAGTCTTTAACATAAAAGGATAAACTCCAAAAAACAGGGGTAGCGCAAGAACACCCTATATTTAATTGATAGTAACGCAAAAAAGATATAAGGTGTTTTCACTTTTTGGGATTCCAATGTAAAGTTTATATACTAGAGAGAGATACTTGAAAAAAAGAATTTAGGAGGTAGACTTTTAATGAGCCGAAGTAAGATGCAATAACTTCTTCTAGAAGTTTAGTACGCCAGGGGGCGACGCGATAGACCAATAATATTAAAGTGAAATGTCATAGAGAGGACGGTTTAGAATTTTATTAGTTTTTGACTAGTTCATAATTGCACAGAATTTTATAAATCAATATAAATAGTTCAATTTATAGTACGCGTATTTGTTTCTTCATTCGCCTTATTATGAAAACTATCGCTGAACTACAAAAGTGAGTAGATATTTATTATATATATATATTTCAGCCTAAGGAACCGTAACACTTGGTCAATGGAACCGAAGGAAGTTCTTTTAATTTAATTCTGAGTAAATAATTTCATTTCAATGTAATTATTTTTTCATTTCAAAACAACTTAACAAACAATTAACTTTTATTTAGATGTTGTTTACTAGTTTTTATATTTATCTACTTATTGAAAATAAAGTATATCGGTGGTCAATAAACTTTCATAAAAGTTTAAGAAAGCAGAATCGCACTATATTTTACTATGTTGTCAGTCAAGCAATTCTGTATTATTTCCTCTCTGATTATCATTATAAATTAAATGTTGCTTGGTCGTTATTTCATTTATTTTCGACTGGGAAAAAAATTATGTTGCATTAGAATTCCCTATGCAACATGTAATTCAAATTATGTAATTCAAATAAACCTTAATCAGTATTTGTTTTATTATTCAAAAATTCGTCAATCCCTTATAATTGCATTTGCAGAGATCAATAGAGTGTTTTAGAATCTTAATTAATTCATGGGTCGTATTTGCTTTATTAAGGTTGAATCTTTGGCTTTAATTAAGCAAGATGTCATAACTTATTGTGTAATTAGAACGTGTAGTTCTGTAAGTACATTCTAAAATCCCTAAATAATATTTTATCAATTTTGACTACGCCCTAACTTAACTATTGCTATACTATTCCTGGGTGAATTGACTGGAAGTGAAACCTTATTATCCTGTTAAAGTTAACTCAGTTCCATGTCACAAAATTAAACGTTATAAAAATAAACTCCCTTACAAAAAATCTTATATATAAAGATACAGATTTGATTAAAAAAAAAACTATTACTTAAAGTATTAAATGACATGGTAAGAGTATATAGAAGATCGTAGATGAAGTGAAAATTTAAATAAAATATTTCATATAAAACTCGCCAAATCATATTTCCATTCTATGTTGAATGCGCGCACAATGCCCGAAGAGATGTCAAGATTGCGAATTTTATTAATAATTAGTGTAGCTTTCAGCGCTGCAATTATGCAATTAATTTTATTACAATCTCTGGCGCGGTTATGTTTCTTATCGTCTTCGCTTCGTGTTAAAGTGTCGCTTCAGAAATAAGGTTACCACTTGATGATGAAGATAAAATTGATGATTATTTTTTATGAAAGGTAAAGAAAACAAATCTAATTTCTTTTAATTATCAAGATTAAAATGTAAAATATTTTAGTAATTAAATGCGTGATTTGTCAAATATTTTCGAAAGGCATTGATTTAACTTATAAAATGATTTTAACTAGAGATTTGATTCATGCTAACTTTTCTCCTTGAAAACCTTATAAAATAATTTGATTTCGACTATATTTAAATTATGCTGTGCTAAGGTTTGTTAAATTAGATGTAATTTCTAATGAACGTAAAGTCTTTTTAAAAGAAATTTACTTCATTACTAAATTCCTAATTAATATTTCTTATTATATGTGTATACACATGTATATATATATACATATTTTATATATATGTAAAACGTCGTAAGCACTATTATATATCACTTACTTTTGTGACTCGAGTTTCGGACATGGGTCCATTATCGAACTGACTGTTGTTATGGTCGAGTTGTGTCGTTTGCTCCGCGTGTCTGTCTTCTGTCAGAAGACACATCAAAGACAGTACAAATTATTATTTAGTTGCTTCAGAAAAATAGGATGAATTTGGTTTTAAAAAATTTTGCAACTTTGTTAAGTTCATTTTATCAGACTTCTAGAACCTGCATGTTGATAAATCTAACCTATTTTCTAGAATAAGTATTATAGTTGCTTATTTTGAAGACTATGTGGTAAAATGTTAATTATACAATGAATTATAAACAGCGCAAAATAATGTATTTTATTAATAAAATATTCTGCTGGCTCTTTTGCCATCAATTGCATTCAGGAGTATACATCAGCAGGCGGAACGCAAGACTGTGTTTGTTGTGTGTTTGTTCATTTACTGTGTTTGTTGTGATCATTTACTTTATTGATAACATGAGATAATGTAAGGCTATTCGTTATTTGCACAAGGTAACTCATTAGGACCTCTTATGGTGGATCCACTTGGACATTGTATATGGATGGTCCGTGTTGAGAAGCCTCGATCCGACACGGTTCTTATTTCCTGCATGCTTTTTAATTATTTTGACACCAATTTATCATATTGAGAAATGATTCAATTGATATAAGATATGTTAATGTTATATTAAATCTTCTAAAATTTCACTCATTACTCAATCCATTTAGTAGATACTGTGTTCGTGTTCCAAACACCCTTGACTAAAGCACCGCTCTATATTACACTCCCAACTTTACCAAAAATTAAAAATTCACGGAGCTTACGTACATGCAGTCATATTTTAATAGGTATGAGACTGTTTTGAAAATAATTTCCTGGATAAACGTACTGGAGATTGGTATGATGATGTATATGCCTGTGAATGAAGATTTATTTATGTGATACTTTGAACCTACATCAAGGAAATATTTCTTTTTATTATTGTATGATATTCTCGTGTGTTATTAACATGTCACAATTACGTGCACAAACAATCAATTTCAAATCCTTACTATTTAATCCCGGGATAAAAGAATTTATAGCTACACTTTCGTTAGCTGTATACAATAATTTTTGCGTTTCTCCATTATTCGACTGAGATATACTGAGTTTATTTAACAGCGCTTCAATAGTGCTACCAAACTCATGCAAACTGGAAACCGCTTGCTCTACACTTTGTAGTTTAGCCATCAAAGCAGAAACACCTTCCTTAGATAAGAAATAATATTTTAAATCATTTACTAATTCTAAATTAGGGACATATCTTTTTCCTTTAACATACTTCTTCTTCTCAGGGTGCCGTCTTCATCAATGAAGGTTGGCAACAATCTCGGCGAAGCTCCGACGGTCCTGGGCATT
>WYDF02263928.1:0-22411 GCA_009867245.2 Adranes taylori
AGTAAGGAAGCAAGGAATTGGAGGGGTTGTTTAGGACAGAGTGGTAAAGGGAAGAAAATAATGGAAAATATAGCGGAGAAGATAAAGGGGAGAGAAAGGAAGTAAAAGTAATCAGCATATCAGGTAATTTCATCCCTGGGGGATTAGTAGAGGGATGGGGAGAGTAGAAGCAAAGGGAGATTAAAAGATATCGAAAAATGAAAAAACACTATTTAATGCAGTGGAATGTTTTGTAACAAGTTTATACATTGCGGGCAATTTGAGGGGTTGGATCTCCAAAACGAAAAGATTGTGCAAGATAAATTTTACAGTGTTAATTTGTATAATTGTTTTAAAACAAATTGTATTTTGGTTTAACAAAAAAAAAAATTAAATTTGATTTATGTAAAATTATGGGATATAATTGGATATATAATAGAGATTATATTTTTTGTTATTGTAATTTGGATATGATTTGATGCCAATAAAGGTTTATTTATTATTATTTATTTATTAGAACGCAAAATGTCGTACATCCTTCTGTGTTGCCATTTGTTCATGCGTTGCGCCATACATTCTCATTTGTGCAGCTTGGTACTAGTAGAGGTCGGTAATAATGCACAGGTTGCCAGTATCAATACCTGTATGTGCCCTTTTAGTGTTCAGAATGCGATTCTATGTTTAGAATGAAAAGTATAGTAAATCATAATTTAAAGATTCTAGTAGATGCCCTTTTAGTGTTCAGATTGCGATTCTATGTTTAGAAAGAAAATTACATTAAATAATCATAAGTGTCTCCCAGAGTTCTGCTTTCAACTTAGAACCTAGCTCTTAGAATTTCTGTTATCTTTGCTGTTGCGATACGTAGTCAAACGCTTCTCGATGTAATAAAGGTGCCAATTTTATGCAGCAAAAAGTAGTATTACCGAACTTTTTACTTACTACCGCATAGCAGTAGGCGCATAAACAGCACGCAAGAGGCAGCTATAGCTATGCTACCTTTCCGTTCACCAGCTGATTGTCAAACAACTTACTTCTTTATTTAGTACCACACAACTGTATAAACATGGAGTAAGAGTTGAAATGTTTACTAGAATAATTGTGTCACATTAATACGCTATCAGTTCGTGTATAATTACAAACAAATGTGTGTACTGTTTTGATTTATAAATATTTAAACGTTCTATCGCAAATTAATGGCTTCGTGGCATTTAGTTTCCAACCGACAAGAATTATAAATAACACAACACGTCCTAAATAGGAATCAAGTTTTGTTTATGAAAACAATGCATTCAAAAGACTTTCGTACTTAATTAATTTTAGTAATGAAATATTTTTCAGTGTAATAAGTTTAATTATTATATTATTATTTGTTTAGAATATTGTGCGTGTGTAAAATTAATAAATTAACACAGAAAGAAATAATGTTATTTAGGTAAGCACATACTTTTAGTCAAACCAATTATTTTAATAATTATATTCAAGGACGTAGACAGGAAGCGACAATGGGGGTTGGGGTGGGGGGCAAAGAAAAATAAGGGGGTTTCCTCCTTACCCCCACGAAAGCACTCTAGCATATACTAGGGTTGATAAACGACTGCCCCTCCTCCTCCCTCTTGATTATTTATTTATTGGGAAAATATGCTCGTTTTCATGAATGCGGGAAAAAATCAATAGCTATAAACACCATAATTTAAAAATAACTTTATACACCTTTACTTACTATGAATATATATTTAGAACATTTCGTCCACTAAGTTTGTGTTTGATGAAAATTATTATGTGCTCATTTACTATGAATGAAATCAAGAAACCTTTAGTGGCATAACTTTCAACATAACAATATACTTTCCCCCAATAAAAAAAACTTACAAAAAAAGAAACTAAAATAATAAAACAAGTGCAATCGTACTTCCTACTTTATCTCTCATCAAAAGGAATAAGGAATTGCCACTTAACTTTATTTCTTTCCCTCAATTCCGTTCTCTCGTCTTTCTCTCCTCAATAATTTTTTCCATTGTCCCTATATTCCTATATAATTTTTTTTCCATGCTTACATCTGCTGTCATTTCTACCTATTCATTATACTGAAATATTTCCTATTAGGAATTGTCGATTTTCCTCAATCTTTTCCAACTATCTTGCACCTCGATATCATTCATCCTTATCTCAACCTTCAATTTAATAAAAAGCTTCGTCCACATCTCATTCCTCTTCGTACCATCTTTCCATTGACCTAATTATTCTTTCATACACTTCCTTGCCATCTTTTGCCCATTCATTCAAACTACTATCCCTTCTTTAATTATTCAGACTTTTTAAATAAGCCATAAACCCAATCTACCATTCTCATCCGCCATAACCTTTCTCTCAAGCTTCTTTATTCCTTTATTCCAACTTTTATACTTTCCACATTCTTGCAAGATTAAATTTCTCGGTGTTGACTTTATTCTCCAATTATTCTCCTCAACACTCCTCACATGACCATTTCCATTTCCGCACTTTCTTTTACATTAGTGTGATTCTCATTCTCACAGAATCCGCAACATCTTGAACTTTCCATTGCTATGTCCTATTCTTGCTTTTTCCACTTCCAACCTTATATCTCCTTTGCAATTCCCATTATAATTACTTATACATTTTCACAATTTCAATCACTTTTCGTCCTATCTCAAACTTGTCTTTTGTGCCATACCTCTTCCCCTTTCCATTATTTCTTCTCTCGTTTTTGACATACACACACAATCATCCGCATATCCCAATGACGAATAGAAGGTATAACTTCTTTTTCTTTGCAATCTTCCTATTTATCAAATAGTTTATCATAAGTATACAATCCCCTGTACCCCTATCTCGAACAAATCCATTCTTTGTGTTTGACAGGATTCCCTTCAGTCACACTTCTTCCAATCTCTCATTTATCAATCTCGCATACAACCTGTAAAGTCCATCCATAATAGTCACTTCCCTACAACTATTAACATCCATTCTACTTTCCCTCTTATACACTGGCACTATCTCTCCTTTTTTCCAATCATCAAACATTCTCTTCTCCCTTCCATATTCTGTTCATTCCTCTTACCAAAGCCCTTAACCACTTTTCATCCAGACAATCCCATACATCAGCACGTACCCTGTTTCCTTTTTTCATATTCCTTGCCGCTTCCTTAATCTCTTCTATCTTAATAATTTTTCTTCTTCACTAAGCATTACCCCTCCACACTGTTCGTTTTACAATACATTTTCCAAATCTGGCATGTAAATATAAAATCAAACTTCTGCTCATTGGACATCCGACTCCTACTTCTTTTCTTACTATAAACTATTCAACACATATTTTCCCACTCTTCGTACATTCTTCTTACAATCCCAATTATTCATTCTATCATTTCGACTTCTTTCATCGTCATCCATAGTTCCCGTTGTCAAATGCTACTTGTAAATCTGAAAACCTCATAAATAATTTCTTTCCGGTACATAGCTCATTTTGCGTTTTTTGACCATAGTACTTCATTACTAATCCCCCAATAATTCTCCACCTGCATCCAGTCTCTTCTCTTATATTTCGGGAGTATAGCACTTTCTTTCCATTGCTCTGGCATACTCTGCCTCCCATTCCGAATCTCATTAAATCCTCTTACTAACTCTTAATTATTTTCTTATTCAGTCATCCCCAAACTTCACTTGGAATTCCGTCAAGGCCTACCGCGCTGTCTTTGTCCATTCTATTTATTCCCTAATAATTCCTCTTCCTCTATATCCTACTCTTCCTGCACCTTTCCTCTCTTTCCCTTTTTCCTCCCCATTTGCTTTGCGTTCCATCACTTTCGCATTTCAACTTTTAATCTTGCTTTTTCTTCTGGTTACCTCCTTTCGACACATTCCCCTTTAACTTTTCGTAGTATACTTTTGCTTCGTAATACTTCTTCTATTTCAATTCCCCTTCTCTACCTTCTCTCAACACCTCTCACCTCCCTTATCTTTCTTCCCTACTCTACTTTTCATCAAAACCATTCCAGTTCTTCTTATTCCTCTTTCCTTCACTTTTTCTCTTCCATTTCTTGGATTATCTCCTTTATGCTTTTCATTTCCTCTCATTTCTTATTTTCTAACCTTTCCTTAAATTCTGTTTTTTCTTTATTATCCCATTTGAACGTTATTCCTTGCTGGCTTAAAATACTAGATGGCCTGCTCGCTCAGTAACAATGGCGTGCATAAGCTATAATTTGAAAGTGTACAGCAGAAGTAAGGGTCCAAAATTACTTTTTCATTGTAGCTAATACAGTGACTCATTATCTGTCATTGTATTAGATACAATAAAAAAATAAGTTTGGTTTTAAGGTAATATGTCTTAAAATGATTATTTAATATACTTTCCTTTCTAAATGTCGAATCGCATTCTTAACACTAAAAGGACACCTACAACAATCTTAAAATGGTTATTTAATGTACCTTTCTTCTAAACATAGAATCACATTCTGAGCACTAAAAGGACAGTTACAATTGTCCTAAAACGATAGGATATTTATTTTAGAAGTGTAAATTTAAATTATCTTAATCCTTTCTATCCTTTCTTTCAACAACCAAGATGATAAGTTACATAAAATCCTTGTTCGAAATGAAGAATCTGATAACCTTACAGATACAACCTGTATAATGTATTTTTCTTTATAAACATAGAATCGCAATCTGAACACTTAAAGGCCCCCTACAAATGTCTTAAAATGTTTTTAGACAGGAAATATACTTTCCTGTCTAAAGGTAGAATCATATTCTGAACACTAAAAGCGGACCTACAACAATTTTAAAATGATTATTTAATGAACTTTTCTTTCTATACACAGAATCGCATTTTGAACACTAAAATGACACTTAAAATTATCCAAAAAAATAAGATATTTGTTTTAGGATCTTAGATTTAAATAATCCTTTCTACCCTTTCTATCAACAACCAAGATGATAAGTTATATAAAATCCTTGTTAGAAATCAAGAAACTGAAAACCATCCAGTTACAACCGCGACTAAGTTGAAAGCAGAACTGTGGGAGATTATTTAGTATACTTTTCTTTCTAAACATAGAATTGCAATCTGAACACAAAAAGGACACCTACAACTGTCTTAAAATCGTTATTTAATATAATTTTCTATCAAAGCGTAAAATCATGTTCGTAACACTAAACGGGCAGCTACAACAATCTTAAAATGATTATTTAATGTACCTTTCTTTCTAAACATAGAATCGCTATCTGAACACTAAAAGGGCACCTACAACTGCTCTAAAACAGTAACATATTTGTTTTATAATCTTAGATTTAAATAGTCATTTCTATCTTTTGTATCAACAAGCAACATGACAAGTTACATAAAATTCTTATATAAGATACAACCCTGACTAAGTTGAAAGCAGAACTCTGGGAGACCCTTGTGACTATTTAATGTACATTTTTTTCTAAACATATAATCGCAATGTGAACACTAGAAGGGCATCTAAACTGTCTTTAAAGGAGTATTTAATATATTTTCTTTTCAAAACGATAGAATCGCATTCTGGAAATTCAAAGGGCACCTACAACAATCCTAAAACGATTATTTAATGTTCTTTCCTTTCAAAACGATAGAATCGCATTCTGGAAATTCAAAGGGCACCTACAACAATCCTAAAACGATTATTTAATGTTCTTTTCTTTCTAAATGTAGAATCGCATTCTGAACACTAAAAGGGCACATATAACTGTCCTAAAACGATAAGATATTTGTTATGGAATCTTAATTTAAATAATCCTTTCTATCAACAATCAAGGTGACAAATTACATAAAAGCTTTATTAGAAATCAAGAATCTGAAAACCTTCCAGATACAACCGTGGCTACGTTGAAAGCTGAAATCTGGGAGAGCCTTGTGATTATTTAATGTACTTTCCTTTCTAAACATAACATTGCAATCTGAACAGTAAAAGGACACCTACAACTATCTTAAAATGATTATTTAATATACTTTCCTTTCTAAACGTAGAATCGCATTCTGAACATTAAAAGGGCAAATACAATTGTCCTAAAACGACAGGATATTTGTATTGGAATCTTAGATTTAAATGATCCTTTCATTCTTAAAAACATGCCCCTCTTAAAATTTTTATTCTGCAGAATGCAAACGATGTTTTTAAATATATAATTCAAAAAAACTCCCCACATTGTAATACATGCATACTATATAATAATTCAGAAAAAAATTCAATCAAAACTATTAAATAGGAAAAATGGTACAGCTTCGTGCGATTTCAGGATCGCTGGATTGTTTTACGGAATATTTTATTCTATGTTTCAATGAACGTTACGAGGTCAGGGAGGGGGTGCTAAATAAGGAATCACTCGCCAAATCCGTTTACTAATATGAGCATGTTCCTGGTTTACAAAATCAATTTCTGAACCTCAATTTTTGGACTGACTTGAAATTGACACATATATCAGATTCCAGTTTATTTAAAATTACATATGTTTCTTAATTGGTTCATTACAAAATTATTAGCAATTCTCATTACATGACATCATTACATTTAATGATGCTCATATCATTACATCATATTATTTATTATATCATTACATTTCATAACGTGTTATTAAGAAAAGGAAAAATGTTCTCGTGTTTTAAAGTTTTTCATTATTATCCTATGGTAATTTTTCTGAATAGTCAGTAATTAAAAAAAAATAATTAGATAATAGATGATAAACAAAGTTTTTTTCATACATATATTGTTGATCGAATAATTGGTGGTAATTTTTGCACGTGTAGTCACTAACTAAGTAATAAATAGGTATTTAAAGCAATGAGAATGTTAATTTTCCGACTACGAAAAGTGCGTCGACGGATAGATGTTGCCACCGATTGCCTTCTGACCGTGGACTCACAAAGTAATAGTTACCAGTTCAATACTTTTTCCATCAACTGTACTTTTATACAACCTAACATTTGGTTCATTATGTTTTTGCCAATGAACATAATGTACGACAGCGTTGCCAATTTGTATTTAGGCAAATTATTTTTAAAGATAATAAATTATGATTCTATTTTTATACCTTTTAAAATAGAATAATTATCCAATTGTGGTAGAAATATGGAAAACATATTTTTTATATCAAAACAAGTATAAATGGAAGCATACGTGTAGCTCTGGAATGCGTAGGGATTTGATATACTTATACGTATATAGACTTCCTCACACATCCTTTATAAAATTAAAGAACATTTAATTATTTACTCAAATTTAAACGAAATTAGAATAATTCCATTATTGAGATTAAAAAATCTCAATATTGTTATGAACATTAAAGAAATTATTTAAAATGAAAATCACCAGTAACTTGCCTGCATTTTTCTAAAATCTGCATACCTTTTGCTCGGAAACCACTAAACTGATTGAGTGGACTAAAATGCATATAGAGTTGACCTTAGGTAAGTGGAACTTCTAGGGACCGGCTTTTTACTTCCACTTATCCAGGTATTCCACATGAACAGTTTTCCACTTACTCAGGTGACGGCCTGATCTGGTTTCACTTCAAGAGGTAAAGGAGAATACATTTTTATAGCCAAATGAAACATGCTTTATTAGAGACCTGAACAACGAATCATACAAAATACAATTACATGTATGTGGAACGCACAAAGTAGGGAAAAATTGCCTGTCGACTAAGGCTTAAAAAAGTCAGTAATTTCAGTTTTCTACAAATCATAAATCTTTGGGACAGTTGTCTTTGGAAGAAGTATTGAATAGCTTTGAATGGCTTTGCTGACTTCCTTTTTGGTGACTATGGGGGCAGGCGTCCTGTACTCCTTGTTCGGCGATTGCTCCACTTGTTAAGACCTCGTCGTCGATGCTCACATAGTCATTAAACGTAGACAAATCAACTTCTCCATTCGTATTTCTCACCATAGCCTCCCATTCGTCATTGCTGATACAGTTCTTCGAATTTTGATCCTCACATTCGACAGCTAACTGAAATTGGGTGAAAACGGACTTGAGAAAGCAATTTGAAATCGCTTGAGTTGATACACGGCCAAGCTTTCCGTGCGAATTTCATTGCCTAAAGAATGGACATGTCAGGAGGGTTTCCACTTTCGTCAATGCAGGGGAGAACATAACGGACCATTTCTTTACGATAGTGAACTTTGAAGTTCTGAATGATGCCGAGATCTAATGTCTGTAGCTTGCTAGTTGTGTTGGCGGATAGGAAAAGGATTTGGACGAAATCCGTGTCTGGCAATTCTTTGTGGCCCTTGCAGTTATCAATCAGAAGTGTTATTTTACGTTTTTGCAAATTCATTCTGATGTTGAGGCCCTTCACCCAAGATCGGGTGACGGGAGAAAAATTCGCGTCTCATCCATGACTTGCGATTCTTCTTATAATCAACAGGCAGCGTTTTCACATTCTTTAAACACCTGGGTTATTTTGATTTTCCAATCACTAAAAGCGGTAGTCTCTCGGAACCATTATGGTTAACACACAGTTGAACAGTTAGGCGGTCCTTTCTGATTTTTCCCCCATGACAACGTTCACCTTTCATCGTAAAAGTTGTTGTAGGTAGACATTTGTAGAACAGACCCGTCTTATCTGTGAATCGTAAGTTTTTTTATTTGTTTGATTATTATTGAAATGTATTCTTTTCATTGGATGAATTTTTAGGACACGTGCCTTTTTAATAATGTTTTTTTGTAAAGTTTCGACCTTTTGCCTGATGATGATATTTTAATATTGAAAACGTTTGTAATGAAAAGTTAGTTTCATTTATTATACAATTTTTGGTCACCTGTCTACAACAATTTATACATTAGATAAATAAAATGCTGTGGCAAAATGTATATCAATCATTTCTAATTATTTCTAGTCGTGATTTATAAGAAATAAAATTGATGTCATTTTGTATTTTCATTGAAACTAATATTGAATTATACGTGACCAGCATTTTATTTGATCACTTCATAGTATATCTCGGCCTGCTATAATTTCTGTTTTATTAGTCTAATTGAAATTACGTTCATGCATCTACTTGATTTGCTTTCAAACGGAGCAAAGGTTATTCGTTATTTATTACTGAATGTCAATGTGATTATAAATGATCAATTGGTCTAGATTATTTTACTTTTTATAGATAGGTACATTGATTGTATTTAATAAATGATAAGAGGCGCATACGGAAGGGTAGGTTTCAGGGTGCTTAATCCTCCTACCTGGAATTTGAATAAATTTGTTATTATTCTTGTCAATTGTATAAATATTCAATTAAACATTTTCAGAAATTCTTTCCGCAGAAAAGTTTAATTTTTCTAGTCTATTGCCACGTACCGAAAAATAAAGGGATGAATTAAATTTAATTCTATGCAAGCAGAATAGCCTATAACCTATAAATTATATAAATTAAAATTCTATTATATTTAAAAAGAACGTAGTAATTTTGAGAGTGCAAAATGCAGCTGCATGCGGTTTTGAGGGAAACATGTCCATGGTCACAAATTTCAGAAGGTTTTGGTCCTCTTTAAAAAAAAACCTGCGTCAGTACCTCTTAAAATGGGACGTGACAATATATTTAAACAAAAAGATATATATTTAAACATTATAAGGAATCGGAAATATTTATTGTAATATTCTTATTATTAATTAAATTAATATGACAATAAAATTTGTCTGAAAATTTTCATACATCAATTATTGCAAAATTATACAATATTAACGCTTAGTTGACGAATGGAACATTGTATACTGAGGTCGTGCCAAAAAATGCGTCAATAATATGTTCTAGTATTATTTGGTGTCTTCGTCTAGTTTCCACATAACTCCACAACCCACTAAACCAGGACTTGCCGACCAATGTAAGATACAAGTGCGTAACATGCTCTGTGTAATAGAATAAATGTCAAAGTAAATACGCACTTGTAACTTTAAATAAAATTTTAAATGTTTTTATTTAATATCATAATCTAGACAGGACTTACCAAGCATTGGGGTACGGCTTCTTTGGGGGGCATAGTGTGATCGTCGGGGAGTGGGGAATGCGTAAAATTTTTGAATAAAAATCTATTCAACGACGTAAATCCCATTTACTAATTCATTTCATTACTTCACTCATTCATTTAGTCACTAATTCATCTATTCTAATTCATACGATCAAAAATTAGGTGGCGGGGCATGCAAATATATAATTATAGCGCGGGAAGGAAAGTGACGCAAAAAAGGTTGGAAAACTCTATACGAAACATTTAACGTCCTCGAAGCCAAGACAAACTGAAAATGAGGTGTGCTCATGCTGATATATGCTTATTCATAGAAGGCCGAAATAGACATGACATTTCTAAGTGGGCTGGAAGAAAAAACAAACTTTAATTGGAGCAGACGTATTTTAGTCTTAAAAAATGTTTTAAATCACATAATTAAAAATACGTTTTAAGCTCAGATTCTGAAGTAGTTTTAAATAAATTCAACTTTTTAATTTTATTTTCCGACTATTGTTTAAATGTACACTACATCTATGACTATTTAATTACTCGTAAAATGTAAAGAGGAAATAAGTTATTATAATATGTTTGTTATACGAATGTGTTATGAAAACGGATTAAAAAATTTAATAAAAAATAACCAAACATAAATTCTTGAATATAAAATATAAAAAAGAGAAAAAAATGTTACAAATTCTTGTAACATATATCAGACATATTCTACATTGCGCTTGAAGCATGTTTTCGGTATAATTTCACACAATCAAAAAATCCTTTAATCGTCAAATGATACCGATTGGTTCTAAGGTACACAAAAAATTCAACTTAAATAGGTCTTATTGAGCGATTATAATAAATTTAAAAAATCAGTAAATGCGTACGACATGAATGATTACATATTACATATCTACCCGGCGCGTCCAACATTTTATGGGTCTAAGGGTAAGCTACTCAGCTTTGCTAGAGGTATAAAAAGGGGATTCAATTAGAGAACACCATGTATTTTAATTACAAATATAATTAATAATTAAACCAAAGGATAACACAGGGATAATCTTTTAAATTCTCTCGAACAGCTTAAGCATTAAATAATTAAGTAAATTATTGATGCGGGTATCAATTTGTATAGATATGTATGCAGCATTGACTCTTTAAGTACTAAAAATAATCATGGAATCCTAATTTTGTTCTATTTGATTTGTTAAGTACTACACTTTGAAAGCCCCCGAAATGTCCGTTTATAACCTAGCCAAGAATGTCGAAAATGGTTCAACCCTGAACTTGCTTTCCTAGAATGGAATGCAACTATTTCCGGTTGAACATCTGCTTTCAGATTTTAAGAATAAATACGTTTTTCTTGAATGTAATTAACTGCAGTTCGAAGTATAATTTATAAACTAAGGTAACCTGCTTGTATCCAGATCATACTTAATTAAACCCTTTACATTTTCGGTACTATTCTGACACTATTTACTCTACCACTGAATTACTTTACCGACAATTGTTTTAGAAAGCATTCTGTTCTGTAGAAACAGTCTGTTCGAACTGTTACGTAACTGTTATGAGGTACATAAAATACGGCAACCAGTTGGTATTTCAATCTTTCCAGTATGTTCTTGTCATAGACGAATTGATAATTTACGCCTTCTTTAATGTTTGGTATTGTATTCCATTAATAAAATCTCACTACACCGATTCAGTACTCTACATTAGGACCTAGATCAATACGTGGATAATAATCGGCAGTGTGCATACTACTGAGTTAACGTTTGTGACATTATCTTATTGCTGTTGTATCCAAGAAAAGTGTCCCCACTTGTAGGATTTATATGTTTGATACGAATCAAGTCTACAAGTTTCCATGGTTTGTATAAGCAATCAATGAGTTCGCGGGCTTCGTACAGAATCCAAGTTCAGTATACCACATTCGTTTCGCTATGGTTACAGCGGTAATGTCTCTCATGAAGACTCCGCGAACGGTTTTTATATGATGTGCTGCTCTTCAAATATCTGTATCGGTAAGTGCACGTTGAAGTATTGATGCTATTAGTTTTTTTTTGGATGCGAATGCAAGTATAGACCTAAACCTTTTTTGTGCGGCTTCAGGAATAAACCGTTTCTTTTCTTTCCGATCGCAATTGCTTCCATTGTTTGCTTATGACGTTTTAACTCGTTTATATGCTACTGGGCACTCTTTATATCCTGTATGATCTTGTAAATTGATGAAGCACCTCCTGACAAACTTCCAACTGGTGAAAGGCCAGCAAATAGTGGAACCTACCTTTCTTCGTAAATAGCGAAACCCGTGCGTTTATTATATTCTTACGTCGTCCAACGTCTTTAACTATACGGCGCGCTACTGCAAGAGCAATTTGAATAACGCGTTTCACATTTTTTTAATTCGTAACTTTACTGCGCAGGGCGGCGCGTACTTTCGAACCAATACCACTTTGTAAAGCAACTAGTTTTGATTTCATTTCCATTCCAAGTTGCCTTTTAACGTTTACTGCGGTAGCAACAACCAAGGAAGCACTCATTTCGCCAAGTTTTGAATATTTTGATTTCAGATGTGCTACTTCAAGGCAATTGTTATTAATCTATTAAATTCCCATACAAGGAGCCTCCTGTAAACTAATATAGATGCAGTCAGATGTACATTTCTAAGGCATTGTTTACAAGTTTAGGGACGTACAAATCAAAACTCCTGTTAGAAATCGTTTAAGAGTTCAAGGCTGCCTGATGTTCTAGATACAGTGAGTTTACATTTTCAATCTGTAGGTTCAAACTATAGGCTGTAGATTCAAACGTAAACCTATAGCCTTTTCAACCCGATCAAGAATCGCTTCTCCTGACCGTGCTGTTGAAACCGTATCCAATACCGTTACACAAGATTCCCCTCTTGAAAGATCAAGAATGCTTTTACGTCTCGACCATGTTAAAAAAATGTTTCAAGTAGAACAGCACGGTATACTTTCCGATTAGAAATCTCCCACTAAGTGAACCATAAGCGTCATAAGCACAACAAAGCTGTTGCGAATCATTGTCAAGAACTAAAGTGTTAAGCGTTGCATTATGAATAGACTGGTACATGATATATTAAACACTAATTCATCAGATTCGATAAATAAATTGTTATTGAATTGGTCAAATTTGTCAACAAACAAATTTCACATAAGTTACTCACCTTCATAAATTGAAGGATCTGTGATGCTGGAACGCACACGCCATATTCAAATCGTGGGAATCGTTGGAAAACGGAACTAAGCTTTCCATATCGTATTTGATCTGAAACAACAAAGATCAAAAAATTATATCAAGTCACGTTGCAAACATTCTATCCAAATGCTACCAAGAAGTTAGCCTCCAAATTTATAAGTTTAATATAATAGTAAATAGACTCCCAAATATTTATTGAGATCATATTTTTAAAGCATAATTGATTAGAAGAGACGAAAGAAGAAACGAAAGGAAGAAGATTGAATAATTAGAATACATCTTATCAATTTTGCGATTTTATCTATTATCAGTCTCATCAATATTGAAAAACTTTTTTAAAACCGAAAACTGGCAAATTACGTTTTCCTATTTTAACAATTTAAAATCTGCCATAATTAAGAAAAAGATAAGATTCACACCCAGAAGCAAAATGAAGTTTATAATGCTCTAGTCGAACCTAATATCTGCGTCAAACAGGTCGAAAATTTAAAACTTGAACTAATGAACATAGAGGTCAGTTAAGAACAAAAGAATTATAACAGACAAGCACAATGAAACTGTTTACAGTTCAACTAAAATAGGTTAACTGGTCAACTAGTGTATTGTTTAGAACAAATATTGGGACTCAAACTTCAATTGTCATCTTTTTTTTATCAACATTTCTGGCAACCCTAATTTAATTTATAGCTTTAGCATACATTTCGACTTATGCTCATTTTTATTTAAAAAATCTTGTGGATGAAAGAAATTGGTAGCTGTTTGAATGTATGGGCAAAAGAAAGGAAGATAATGAATGAAAGAATTGGATGGTCTGTAGAAAGATGGTTCGAGAAAATGAAGTTGAGATAGAGATGAATGACATTGAGGTGCAAGAATGGGAGATATAATAAGAAATATTTCCGTATAATAAGAGGAATACCAGAGTAAATGTGCATCAGACGTAATCATGAAAAAAAGAGAATGATTACGCGACTTAGATGTGAAAGGAGGAAATAGGAAACACGTATCAGATGAATGAGAGTGAGAGGATATGTAGGATATGTGGAAGAGATGAGGAAATGTGGGAGTACTGGCTGAATGAACTGGGGACTGAATTGATGGGAGTAATGAAGAGCTGGTGATGAAAAACGTGATTGGAAGGTAAGAATCTGTTTAGGAGGAGGAATAAAACGAGAGAAGAGAAGAAATAAGAAAGGCATTAAGGGGATAAATTAAAGTGCATAACTCCTAATTCCTTCTAAGAGAGGGGTTATTTTCATTTTTGTTTTGTTGTTTGCTTTTTTGTATCTTCTTTTCTTCTTTTTTTTTGTAAGTTTAGTTTATAGAAATTGTTTTGTGTTTTTCTATGCCAATAAAGGTTTTTTGATTGATAGAATATATCCATATTTTCATTTCTCTTAAATTGAAAAAAGTTGGTATGCTTTAATTAAATCCCTATTGCTATAACTTTATCCTAAATTGCTAGAAATCGATCTATTTTTTTCGTCTACAGCTCACATAAAGTCGGCCATTCTTAGTTTAGGTTGTTTTTGCATGATGATGAGCCCAAAGAGCCAGAATAAAAGTAACAGCGTAGAATTCAAAAACAGGACAATGTTTACTCTATAAAAAACGATACTTTCGATACTTTCCATCTTTAGATTATATATTAGCAAATCCTAAGTTTTTTAAAGATAGGGGTTAACCAAGTAATATAACTCTTAGAACTTTTTAAAAGCGCAAAGCTTAGAACTTTTTAAAAAGCAAAAATTTTGTCAGAAACTAATATTGTACTACAAAATGTGCCCATTTGTTATACTTTCCACGTCAAATACAATATTGGCATTGAATGTACAAAGGCAGCGGGCCAACATTTTTAGTGACCTGTTTCTTTGGAATAAACATGTATAAAACTATGTTTACGTATAAACGAAAGCATAAGATGTCTTGCATAACATATCCAAATTTTACAGTCCTATCTCTATTCGTTCAAGAAATGTCCATCAGCAATTTTTTGTGGTATCATGAAAGTTTTATAAAATTGCAACTTACAATTTCTATTCACCTATACATGTTATAAATTATACAACTTTTGTTCAGCACTTTTTTGAAAGGGCATAAATTGGCCTTTCGAACAGTGATACCCGCCGACACTCTGAGCTTTCCGTGTAGCCGATTTTTTTTTTTTAGAAAAATGTATTTCAATATTGTGCAATTCTCACATGTCTTGCCTGTCGGACCCCATTTGGGACCTTCAGTATCAATTCGAAATCTAGCGAATATGATTATGGCACAAGAGAATTCTCCCTCTATTCGATGTACTTACATCAAAGTCTCTAGCTTTAGGGGGCTCGAGAAACTAAAAGAGTTCCGCACCAAAGTAAACACGGTCGGTTTCAAATAAATTTTATTTTTTTCCCAAAAGTGATGAAATATTTCGCAAATTTGATTGTTTTATTAATTTTTTTCAATATTTTTGCAATCTTAAGGCAGTTTTCAAATTTCTCTAAATTTACACAAAATTGGACAATTTTATATTTTCGCAAAATGTGACTTGCAAAATATTAATTTTTTTTCAAAATTTGTTTCAAATAAAAAATGTAGAAAATTCAGTATCTATAAAATTCTGTAAACGGAATCTTTTTACCCTTCTCGGGGGAGCTGTCATTGATTTGAAAACATCCATACAGCAAGTTTAGAGGCGACAAGTATGTTCCGCCTTTAAACTTTCCAAATATAAATGAGACTTGAGACTATTTTTTACTAGAAGAGTAACTAGAATATTGGCATTAAATATTCTTTTGTCTTATATAATATTTATTGAAAAGAAAATTAGTATTTTCATATTATTCGGGCCTATTAGACCCAAATCATAGATGTTTAACTTTATAAGTAAAATTGCTTAAACAAAACCATGTAAATACATATAACCATGTAAATGCACCATGCGCTTACAAAATCATGTAAATGCACCTCATCAATTTTATAGATAACTTTATGAATATTTAAAAGACGGGAATCAATCTGTAACAAATGTTCAAATTCTCAAGTGAAATTATTGATTAAAATATTCGTGTAATAACGCTAGACGTATTGATTTAGCAAATAAAAAAAATGTTTTTCAGGACATGCTATTCAGCAAATGACGTAACCAATACATATAATAATTATAGCAAATAAGGTTACCAAATTCTTTTTAGAAAATAGTATTAATAAATAAGTAACATTTTAATTTAAACATTTCATATTCAATAACTTTTCGTTAATTTTAAGTTTTATTAAATATTTATGAATAATACTTCACCTCGTGCACATTTAATGACATCTTTGTTTTTAAATTTTTTTTTAATTACGTGAATTTTAGATCATATTTGCACTGTAAATAAACTAACATACGACGAGCGCTAGTTTCTGTGTTTGCGCTCCTCGTCAGGCACATGTGTGTTTAATCTATATGCATTGACCTGATATTATGCTACACGCATCATACTTAGATATAGTGTAACTTTACCAGTGTACCGCTAGTCAACTGAAAGAGCATTATGATTGAAATTGACCGATATACCAATTTTCACAAATAATTAGTTATCCATCAATATCGTGTACTTATTAAAATGATAGATATATTGATATCGCCTCGTACACATTTCATGATATCTTTGTTCACATTTATAAAAAAAATTGCAACATAATGCCCTTTTCCATTATAACTGCCATCATAATGGCAATTGACTAACGGTACAATGATAAAAACACACTATTTTAACCTTTTTTTAAATATTAAACACGTCTAGCATAATATCACGAGGTCGATGCATAAAGATTAAACACACACGTGTATGATGATGAGTGAAGCTCCGAAACGAGCACTCATCGTACGTTAGTTTATTTAAAGTGCAAATAATATCTAAAGTTTCTGTAAATTGAAAAAAAAAGATTCAATGTGAATAAAGATATTAGCCACTTGAATGAACATTATGTAGGAAGTGGCAATTGAGAGTATTGCACATCAGACCCGGCGCATTCACCATTTCGTTAACTTTTTTGTTAGATTATGTGCGAAATGGGAAATGCTTCGGAGCATATATGGGCCAGCTATGTTTCGTGGTGCGTTCACTATTCCACCACACTGAGCAAAATATGGGTCGGCAAAAGATGGTCGTTAAAATCTCCTATATTTTTGGATAGAATGCTTCGAGGGCTCGTATATCTTTATATATCACCGCCCTCGTGATATATGAAGATATACGAATCGAAACCTGATTTCTATGAGTTTAGAATATTAGAATGTTAGTTTTGATTTTTTAATTAATGTTTTCAGAATTTTTTCAAGATGACATTTTACGGCGTGAATACAGAAGCTTAACTTCACACAACCTGTTCCATATTGGGCTTTTAAATAAATTAATTAAGTGAAAAAATGGCTGATCTTGAAATTAAGTTACCTTTGGACGAGAATGGCGCAAATTTGAATGGAGATGAGGTCATCTATCAGGCTCGTGTTAATGGAAAGGATTTAGAATCTTTAAATAATACTCTTTTGAGGTATGTAAAAAAAATTTAAGTAATGTCAATATAAGAGGCTGTTATTTTGATATTTTAAAATAATTATTCTTTTGTGAAACTTTCATTGAAAAAAAAGAAGTGATCAAAACTAAAAATGAAAACTTTCAAACAAAATGAGCATCTCAAAAGATCAATAACGAAGCAATGCAGTATGTCGGAAGGGGTTATGTGGAAAACATTTTATTTAGCCTCACTTTATTACTATTTTTACATTATGCTCTAATCCATCTTCCCTTTATTTCTATCTCTATCATAATCTTTTTCGTTAATCTCAACTTCTCCTTACCATCCTCTCCTTAACATACTAAATTGTTCTTCTTTACTCTCATGCTCATTTTATTTCATAACTTTATTCAGTTCATGCTTCCATGTTTCCTACCCTTCCCCACAAATTCAAGCACATTCTCCCTCTCTCATCCATCCAGTATCTAAGCCCCTTTCATGGATTCCACATCTACATCTTTTAATCATTTTCTCATGTTCCATGCTGAATTCTAAATTGGGCTTTCATATCTTTCATTCTTTTCCATTCATTATCATATCGCATTTTTTTTAATCCTTAATTTATTTTCTACGTGTTATCAATAAATTCGTATTGCACAACCCCCGTAGATAAAAAAAAATTCACACAAAATTGTATTCAGAACGATGTCTAAAATTATTTTAAATTTATATGTCGAAATGTAAAAAAAAATTAAATCAGTTCCTCTTCTTTCAAACACACCACGTATTAAATAAGATAATATTTTGAAATTTCTCTTATTTAATACGAGGAGTAGTTGAAATAATAAGAAGTGATGAAATCTTTTATTCTGTTTTGTTGGGAAATGTAGATCAACACTAATATTGTGCATCACTAGGGATTAGATTTTTGTGTACAGTTTTGTTCTATATCTACCAGGGTTGCGTAAGAAGTATCTGTAAGAAATAGAAAATAATTTGAAAGTAATTTTAATCTTTATCTTGACTGATAATTAAGTGAGATTACTTGGGGATTGTTGTTTCCTCGTGATGGTTCGTTTACGGGGATTGTACGAAATTAATAACAAAAAAATTTATATTTTTCAAATAGTAAACAATAATTTTATGCATTTTATCTTTTTATATGCTTTTTTCTTCCCATTAAGCAATTATTCCTTCATTTTCAGTGATTCCCCACAAAGCATCTCATTCTTTTCTTGCTTTTTAGCCACCATCAGTAACATGCTCTTTGCATGTTCCATTTTGCGTCAACATATATCCTAACAAATTTAGCCTTTCTATTTTTTCTCCGTTTATCTTTTACACTATCCTCAGTCTTTTCTTCGTGCACACTATCACTTTTATCTATTCTATACTCAATTCTAACTATCTTCTATCCATGTATCATATCCTCGGAACTCCTTTCCTCCACTATATTCTTATATCCATCATTTTCTATTCTAATTGTTCCTCCTTCTGATTCATTAGGCTTTCATTATATTGAGTTGTGATTAAGAAAATATTTTAGGGCATTAGGCGGTCAAATAAAATTATCTATTCAGAATTCCGCAACGACGAGTGCTATTATGTAAGTAAGATAAAAGTTTTGTGGCATATCTGAATCATGCATTTCATCTTTGTCTAAATAGATGCGTTTATTTTTATTCATAAATATTGTGCTAAAACGTAATGAAATTTAGAGTTATGCGCTGAAATAAACCACGCTTTTGTGTTCGTCCAAAATTTAATATACATTTTACGAGTAATAAATTCACATTTATACATCTGCAACTTTATTCAAAAGGAACTAGAATTATTTCAACGTTTATGCAATTATTTCATTGTAGTGTCTATAATATTGTGTTACTTTTGTAATGTGTTACATATATATTTAGAGATATCGTTATGTTCTGTTTAAATAATAATTTAAAATAAGTTAAGGAAATAAATAAATAACTTATTTCCTTATCCATAGCATTTTAGACTTAGATATTAAATGCATCAACCAGTTCTTCAAACGTCCACGCAGTTTGTTATTTATATTTAGAAATTAGAAGAAATTCGTCATAGAAAGTCATTGGTCACCCATGGGAAGACTTCTGGCAATCAAATAGTTATAACTATTCGGAATTGACTAATCTGAATTTTTCAGAAAAAAATTGGCGACAATTTTCTTCGATGTGTTTCGAACACAAACGATCTGGATTGAATTAGGATTAAGATCGTAGGAAACGAATGCGAAAAATTTGTGCCAGTATCATATAAGTATTAGTTGTAGTCGATAGGATTCATAATCGGTATAAAAGGAAACACCCAAACTATTCGCAAATGACTTAAATTATTATTGCGTTTTGTCCACCGTGTTCTTAAGATGAATGCTACAAATACTGAAAGGACGCATCAAAAATATTGTTTTGTTAATAATTTTGAACACTACACGTATACTAAGCCTTTCTACGAAACAACTATCCCCAATTAATTCAACGTCAGAATCCCTCATAGACATTTAACGCAAAAATCTAACTAACATTATTTTTTATTTCTTGTAAATGCTTGTTGCAAAACCCCCGTATATAAAGAGAATAATTTGCAAAATTGTATTCCCAACGATGCTCAAAATGATTTTAGATTTACATTTCTAAATAGAAAAAAATATATATTAAATCTCTTTCTTTCAAACACCCCACGTATAAGAGAATATTGAATTTCTCTTATTTAATACGAGGAATAGTTGAAATAAAATAATGTCATGTAATGTTTAATTCTCAGTTGGGAAATGTAGCTCAACACTAATTTGATGTGTCAATGGGATTCGATTTTTGTGTACATTTTTCTATATATACCGGGGTTGAGTAAGAAGAAACAAAAAATAATTAGAAAGTCATTTTAGATCTGTGCCCTAAAATTCTACGACAGATAATTAAGTGCGACTTATAAGGATTGTTGTTTCGTAGTAAGGATCAGTATACGGTGGTTGTTCGAAAATAATAACAAAACAAATATTTTCGAAATAGTAAACAAGAAGTTAAAACAAGTCATTTAAACTGCAGCATTTAAATAACTTATTTCCTTATCCATATAATTTTTTTCTTGTCCAATTAGATATTTTCCAAACATAGGTAAGCAAATTTTTTTTTTATTACTCAGTTTGAAAAACACACGTATATTAAGCGTTTTTAGGAAACAATTATCCCCAAGTAATTCAACATAATAATTACTCACAGGCATTTAACGCAAAAATAAAAAATCATTTCTGTTTGTTGTAAATCCTTATTGCACAACGCCCGTAGATAAAGAGAAAAATCTACAGGAAACCGTATTCCGAACGATGTCCTAAATTATTTTAAATTTACATTTCTAAATAAAAAAAGCAGTAAAAATAATAAATCATTTTTTTCAAACACCCCACGTATTAAAAGAATATTGAATTTTCTCTTATTTAATACGAGGAGTAGTTGAAATAAAAAAGTGATGTAATGTTTAATTATTTTCTGTTGGGAAATGTAGATCAACACAAATTTTGTGTATCAAAGCGATTAAATGTTTGTGTAATTTTGTTCTATATCTACCGGGGTTGCGTAAGAAGTATGTGCAAGAAACAGAAAATAATTAGACCATAATTTTAGATATTTGTCTTAAATTTCTACGGTGGATAATTAAGTAAGATTAATAGGGATTATTGTTTCGTAGTAAAGGTTAGTATACTGGGGTTGTCCGAAAATAAGAACAAAAAAATTTGTGTTTTTGAGATAGTAAACAATAATTTAAAATAGGTCAATTAAAGCATTTAAATAACTAACTTCCTTACCCATATAATTTTTTTGTTATCCTATCATATTTGTTCCAAACATAAATATAAAACGCCTCAATCAGTTCTTCTGGCGTCGACGCAATTAATCCACGCAATTTGTTCTCTACATATAGAAATCAGAAGAAATTGTCTCTAGAGGTCATGGTGTTGATTACCAATGGAAAGACTTCTGGCAATCAGACGGCTGTTTAGATATGCTCATTTTTCTTTCAGAAAAAAATGCCCAGAAAAATTCGTAACAATTTTCTTCGATGTGCTTCGAACACAAACAAACTGGGTTGAATTAAGATTAAGATCCTAGAACGCCAATAGAGTGGACTGGTAACAGGGCTTTAGTTTCGAAAGTCAGAGTAATCAAGAAACACTTGTGCCAGGATCAATATAAGTTCTAGCGATATTCGATAGGACTCATAATCAGTTTAAAAGGAAACACCGAAAATAATGATTAACCAGTGTACGTAAAATAGTATCATATTAGCCTGTGAATTATATTTGTCTTACGTCATCCGGATTAATAGGAATATTTCGGATTGTAAAAAAAGTACTTATGAGAATGATTGAGGACCTGATTATTATTATTATGGCGTTTTGTTCACTGTGCTGTTGAGATTAACACTACAAAAGTACCCACAAGATATTTTTTTGTTACTAATTTTGAACAACACACTGACTCTACGTAACAACTATCCCAAAATAATTAAACGTAATAATCCCTCACAGGTATTTAACACAAAATGCTAAAATTATTTTCTATTTGTTATAAATTCTTGTTGCACAATCCCCGTAGATAAAGAGAATAATTTACACAAAAGTGTATTCCGAACGATACCCAAAATGAAAACAAAATAAATATAAAGCACTTTCTTTCAATCGCCCCACGTATTAAGTAAGACAATATTGAATTTTCTCTTAT
>WYDF02263928.1:22511-47387 GCA_009867245.2 Adranes taylori
GAAAACAAAATAAATATAAAGCACTTTCTTTCAATCGCCCCACGTATTAAGTAAGACAATATTGAATTTTCTCTTATTTAATACGAGGAGTAGTTGAAATAAAATAAAGTGATGTAATGTTTTATTCTCGTCTGTTCGGAAATGTAGATTAAAAATAATTTTGTGCTTTATTGGTATTAGATTTTTGTACAAATTTTTCTTTTTATGTACCAGGATTTTGCAAGAAGTATCTGCAAGAAACAGAAAGTAATTAGAAAATTATTTTATATCTTTGTCTTAAATTTCAACGAAGGATAATTAAGTGAGATTAATAGGGATTACTGTTTCATAGTTAGTGTTAATATACGGGGGTTGTTCGAAAATAGTAATAAAAATTTTTATATTCTCGAAATAGTAAACAGTAATTTAGAATAAGTTATTCAAAATACAGCATTTAAATAACTCATTTTCTTATTCATTTATTTTTTTTCTTAACCAATCAAATATTTTCCAAACATAGGTATTACACGCATCAACAAGTTCTTCTTGAGTCGATGCACTTAGTCCAGGCAATTTGTTCTTAACATATAGAAATTAAAAAAATTGTAGAGGTCATGTCAAATGGTGGGTCACCCATAGGAAAACTTCTGGCAATCAAATGAATGACGTTTGGTCCAGTTAGTGTGTTTTTAAGATGAATACTACAAGTACTAAGTATACCCTGCAAAACATTTTCTTTGCTACTAATTTTGAACGACACATATATACTAAGCCTTTCTACGAAACAATCACCGTAATTCAACGTAAGAATCCCTCACAAACATGTAAGCTAAAATACTAAAACTACTTTTTACTTGTTATAATTCTTAATGCACAAACCTCGTAGATAAAGAAAAAAATTGCACAATTTTTTTACATCGTATACCCAACGAAGCTCAAAATTATTTTAAATTTACATTTCGAAATAAAAAATAATAAGTAAAAAATAAGTAAAAAATAAGTAAAATCACTTTGTTTCCTTTTTAATGCCCCACGTATTAAGTAGGAGAATATTGAATTTTCTCTTATTTAATACGAGGAGTATTTGAAGTAAAAAAGTCATGTAATATTTTATTGTTTTCTGTTGGGAAATGCAAAACTAACTAATTTTTCCCATCATTGGGATTAGATTTTTATGTTATTTGTTTCTACATATACCGGGCTTTCTTTAAAAGTATCTGCAAGAAATTGAAAATAATTATAAAGTATTTTTAAATATTTGCTTTTAATTTTTACGACGGATAATTAAATGATATTTATTGGGGATTGTTGTTTTGTAATAAGAGTTAGTATACGATGTTTGTTCGAAATTAATAACATTTTTTTTATATTATTGATATAGTAAACAATTATTTAAAATAAGTTACTTGAAGTAACATATGCTTTAAGCACAGGCGACAATTCCTTCCAAGACTGTTGTGTGGGACTTTATTATTATAAGTCGAAGTAATCGTGAAACAATTGTGTCCGGATCGCTATAAGTTCTTGCAATAAGTTTGTGACACGTCAGGGATAAATCGCCTGTCACCATATTTAATCGTCATTCTCATTTCTTAAATATCATAAATCATTTATTAAATAAATATTTTAACTAAATAATATCATAATAGTTATATGATATAATTTTTACGCATTTCAGTGATAATTACTCGGTATCAACAAACAAAATCCAAATTCAACAGGCGAGTTTGATGACGAAAAAAGTACCTAATGGTACCAGTTGTATCACATCACAGATCTCAAATCAGTTGGCAACGTCTAAAAAACCAGCTAATACTACAATTTCTGTATCTCATTTGTCGAAAAGACCTCCAGTCGACATTGAATTTAATAATGTGACTTATACTGTACCGGAAGGCGGTAGACTAGGCAAAAAGATTCATAAACCGATCCTGAAAGGTGTTACTGGCAAATTTAGGTCTGGAGAATTGACAGCAATTATGGGTCCATCAGGTGCTGGAAAATCTACACTCATGAATATATTAGCTGGATATAGGTAAGTGTTGTATTTCCAAAATCCCACAATCTATCTAATATTGAGTCTTCTATTTAAGGACACGCAATCTGACGGGTGTGGTCTCAATCAATGGCAAAGAGCGTAATTTGCGTAGATTTCGTAAGATGTCCTGTTATATTATGCAAGATGATTGCTTAAGTCCAAATCTCACTGTTCTCGAAGCAATGACCGTATCGGCGAATTTAAAATTGGGCAGGCAAGTTAAGCAAAAGGATAAGATTATTGCGATTGATGAGATTTTAGAAACTTTGGGCCTATTAGAATCAAAGGTAACATAACGTACTATACCCATCGTAATATTAAGATTTCTTTATTTTAGAATACTCTAACGATATCCTTATCTGGAGGTCAACGAAAAAGATTATCAATAGCGCTAGAACTACTTAATAATCCTCCAGTTTTATATTTTGATGAACCTACTAGTGGATTGGATAGTTCCAGCTGTTTCCAATGTATTAGTTTATTAAAGACTCTAGCAAGGGGCGGAAGGTAATATAAAATATCTTTCACCAGCTTTCATCAGTTTTAATGGATTAACAATTTCTAGAACAATCATATGTACAATTCATCAACCATCTGCAAGAATCTTTGAAATGTTCGACCAGTTATATATGTTGGCTGGTGGCCAATGTCTCTATAGAGGTGCTGTTAGCGGTTTAGTGCCCTTCTTATCGAGTATGGGACTTGTATGTCCAAGTTATCATAATCCTGCCGATTATAGTAAGTAGTTTTCTTGTAGCTAACTGGGTTAATAGTTTCATTACATTAGGTCCAAAATGTGTTATAATTCGTTTTATTTGATAGTGATGGAAGTAGCATGCGGCGAACATGGTGATTATAATGACAAATTAGTTGCTGCAGTTGAATCGGGCAAATGCAGTATATATAATAGTACAGCTGTATTAGCAGCACAAGCTGCAGCTGTTATTTTAAAGAACACTTTGGATAAATCAAATGACATATCAAAGGATCTAGGGATCACTTCTACTTCACATGCTATTAAAGATGTAGGTATACCTCAAGGCTCTAATGTAGATTCAAATGCCAGTACTAGAATATCATCAGAAGTGTCACCAGAAATTGCAAATTGTACATCTGTTGTTGTCGAAACAAATAATCATAGCATGTATACCATAACTCCTAGTGTTACCACATCTTTATTAGGTAAGTTGAATTTTTAATATTTCTCTGCTTCAAAATGAGAATCCGATTAACAAAAATGTTTTTGTCAAATCCTTTTTTGATACAGATGGATTATATAAATACTATTTGCGACAAAAATGTTCTCACAAGCCAACTTCTAATTTTCCTGAATCTGATAATATCCTTTATCTCTCTACTCCAAACGATATATCCGAAATCCAAGATACCATCCGCTAACAAGATTCCATCCGGTTGCACTCTTCCAGTTATAACAAATGTCTCAAATTAGCGCACTTTCCCGACCTCTGGAAACCTGCGCGCATAATCATGATCCCTAAACCCAAATAAAGATTAGAGCAAACTGGTAGTTCTCCTGGATGGCCTGGACAAAACCTCTAAGAGTATAATTAAAGGCTGCTCACGAAACAAAGCACATCATTCCCAATAACTAATTTGGTTTAAAGCTTTCCGATGAGCAAATATTCCCTGGGTATACCAAATATTCCACATTTTCTTGGAATTTGGCTCACTTACGCATTCTGGAGTGATTGAAAAGTTTTATAAATTCAACGTCTTGCATCTAACAATACTGCAACTCATATAGTTCACTAACTCCCCAACTCTCCAACTCATAAAGAATTTCTCAATATGATAATTCCATTCAGAAAAATACTTTTGTCTAAATCATTTTTGATACAGCCGGGTACATTTCTAGTATTTGCGACATAAATGTTCTCACATGCAGTCACAAGCCCATTCCTAGTTTTCCTGAGTCTGATAATATCCTCTTGAAAAACCCACGTATACTTAGCCTTTCTACAAAACAACTATTCTGAATTAATTCCATTTAATAAATCATCTCATTCATGAAATGCAAAAATCTAAAATTAGTTTCTATTTGGTCTAAATTCTTCTTGCACAACCATCGTAGATAAAGAGAAAAAATTATACAAAATCGTATTCTCAACGATGCCCAAAATTATTTACAGTCTACATTTCCAAATAGAAAGAATATAGAAATAAAATATTAAATCACTTTATGTTCTTTCAAACATCCCACGTATTAAGTAATAGAATATTGAATTATCTCTTATTTAATACAAGGAGTAGTAGAAATAAAAGAAAGTTATGTAAGATTTTATTCTTTTTATTTGTGAAACGTAGAATAAAAATAATTCTGTGCATCATCGGGATTAGATTTTTGTGTAAATTTATCTCTTTATGTACCGGGATTGTGTAAGATGTGTCTACAAAAAATAGAAAATAATTAGAAAGTGATTTTAGATCTTTGTCATATATTTCTGCTACGACGGATAATTAAGAGAGATTAGTTGGGAATTGTTGTTTATTAGAATGCGTTAGTATACGGAGGTTGTTCGAAATTAATAACAAAAGTTTTAATATTTTTGAAACAAACAATAATTGGAATAACTGGGATATTACTTTAATTTAAGGATTTAATACTGGGATTTGTGTATTTCGGATATCTAATTTTATTCCATGGTTATTCCAGTTTAGCAAAGAGCTGCTAAGAAGTTTTGTTAATTAGTGGTGTTTTACATTTTTCTTATGCCACAAAGTGTATTGGACGCTGATTTCAGTTAAGCGTTGCTTTGAAATATTTCGCATGGTGGAGTGATTAGAAAGTTTTATAAATTCAACGTTCTGCACCCAACAATTCTCCAACTCATAACAGCCTTCTTCTCTATATGAACATTGAACGTGATTGGTTAGAACCACTTTAATCTAAATATCTTCTCAGATGTTCACAAGAAAAGCATCCCTAGAGGCTAGAACACTCTCCAGCACAAAATGTACAATCCATACCGAAGCCTCTTGAAGATTTCCAGCAAATATTTGATAGCAATAAAAAAACTGCTGTTATAGTGCTGATGGAGCACGCAAATACAACTATACCTTGCACACAGCACCTAAATATTATTAGGATTAAATATTATTAGTGAATTTTTTTAAATAATTTCAACACCACTCGTAAGGACTTTTGAGAATTGTGGAACATTGCTTTTTACCCGATGCTACCTGCCAGAATGCTTTTGAATGATTCCAAATTATAATGGCGTTGTGCCTATGAAAACTACGAATATTGAAGATACCCAGCAAAATATTTCTATGTTACTAATTTCAAAAAGCCACGTATAATAAGCCTTTCTACGAAACAAGTATCCTCAATTAATTCCACTTAATTAAATCGCATACATTTTTGCAGAAATCTAAAATTGTTTTCTAAATTCTTATTGCAGAACCCTCGTAGATGAAGAGAAAAAATTGTATAAAATCGTATTCTTAATAATGCCCAAAATAATTTTAAATTTACATTTTCAAATATAAAAAAAAATTAAATTACTTTCTTTTCTTTCAAATATCCCACGTATTAAGTAAGAGAACATTGAATTTTCTCTTATTTAATACAAGGAGTAGTTGAATTAAAAGAGAGTGATGTAATGTTTTATTCTATTCTGTTGGAAAATGTAGAATAAAAATAATTTCCTGCGTCATCGGGATTACATTTTTGTTTAAGTTTTTCTTTTTATGTACCGGGTTTATGTAAGAAATATCTGCAAGCAATAGAAAATAAATAGAAAGTAGATCCTTGCCTTACATTTCTGCAACGGATAATTAACTGAGATTGATCGGGGATTGTTGTTTCTTAGAAAGGCTTAGAATACGGGGGTTATTCGAAATTAATAACAAGAATTTTATATTTTAGAAATAGTAAACAGTAACTGCTACAACTGGGATATTACTTAAAATTAGGGATTTAATACTGGGATTTGTTTATTACGGGTATCTGATAATATCCTCTGGTTATTCCAATTTAGCAAAGAGCAGCCGAGAAGTTTTGTTGATTCGCTTCTTTTTACATTTTTGTTATGTTACAGAGTATGTTGGACGTTGATTTCAATTAAGGTTTGCTTTGAAATATTTTCTAGAGATTTTCGAGTGTAGTTAATTTTTTGAAATAGGACTTTTATGAATTAGAGAAATTTTGGTGGGGATTACATAACTCACAAGCTCATTTCTAGTTTTCCAGAGTCTGATAATATCCTTTATCTCTCGTCACACAATATAGTCGGAATCCTAAAAACTGGAATAAACAAGGTACCTGATACCATCCGATTACTTCCTGGCATTTCACTTGACAATTTCCTAGATTTGTCATGCTGGAGTGATAATAAAGTTTTATAAATTGAACCACCTGCACCCAACAACTCTCTAACTTATAGTTCTACCTTTCTATACGAACATTGCACATGTTTGGTTCAAAACACTTTAATCTAAATATCTTCTAAGACTTCTACAAGAAAAGCAACACAAGAGCATACGACATACTCAAATCCATCCGAAAGGTTCGGAAATGGTGTCGAAAATCACGTTACAAATTCTTTTTCAATCTCCATCTCAGAGTGAATGTACAATCCATGCCGAAATGTCCTGAAAATCTCCAGAAAATATTTGACAGTAATATTTTATTAGACCACTGGTTTTTTGAGAATTCTAGGACATTGCGTTTTACCAGGTGCTCTGTGCTAGAATGCTTTTGGATGATCCCAAATTATAATGGCGTTTTGTCCATGAATATTGAAGATACCCAGCAAAAACAGTTATGTTTCTAATTTTAGAAAACGTACGTATGCTAGGCCTTTCTACGAAACAACTATCGTGAATTAATTCCACTTAATAAACCCACCCATTCATTTAATGCAAAAATCTAAAATTATCTTCTATTTGTTACAAATTCTTATTGTACAACCCTCGTAAATAAAGAGAAAAAATTATGCATGATCGTATTCTCAATGACGCCCAAAATTATTTTAAATTTATATTTCCAAATGGAAAAGAAAACAAATAAAATATTAAATCACTTTCCGTTCTTTCAAACATCCCACGTATTAAGTAAGAGAATATTGAATATTTTCTAGGAGGAGTAGTTGAAATTAAAGGAAGTGATGTAGTGTTTTATTATTTTCTGTTGGCAAATATAAATAGTTTTGTGCATCATTGGTATTAGATGTTTCTGTCAATTTATCTCTTTATGTACCGGGAGTGTGTAAGAAGTATCTGCAAGAAATAGAAAATAATTACAAAGTGATTTTAGATCTTTTCCTTAAATTTCTACGATGGATAATTAAGTGTAATTAATTGGGGATTGTTATTTCTTAGAAAGGGTTAGTATACGGGGGTTCTTCGAAATTAATAACAAATGTTTTTATATTTTTGAAATAATAAACAATAACTGAAATCACTAGAATATTAATTAAATTTAGGGATTTAATACTGGCATTTGTTGATTACGGGTATCTGAAAATATTTCATGGTTATACCAATTTAGCAAAGAGTTGCCGTGAAGTTTTGTTGATTCGGGTTTTACATTTTTATTACCCTGCAGAGTGTGTTGGACGTTGATTTCAAATAAGTGTTGCTATGAAATATTTCGTGGATATCTGGGAGTATAGTTAATTTTTTGGATTAGGACTTTTTTGGATATCCTTTATCTCTCTACGCCTAACGATATATTCGAAATCCTAAAATCTGGAATGACCGAGATATCAGATTCCATCCGATTACTTCCTGATATTTCACTCGACACTTCCATAGATTTTGTCTCAGTATAACATGCTGTGGTGATTAGAAAAAGTTTTATGAATTCAACGTCCTACACCCAACAAGTGACCTACTCATACAGTCCTATCTTTCTATACGAACATTGCACGTGATTGGTTTAAAACACTATAATCTAAATATCCTCTTAGACGTCTACAAGAGAATCAACCCTAGAGCCTACGACATGCTCAGATTCATCTAGAAAATCCGGAAGTGGCGGCGGAAACCATTTTTTACTTTTAAGCTCAGAGAGTATAATCCATGCCGAAGCCTCCTTAAGATCTCCAACAAACATTTGACAGTAATAAAAAAACACTAATATATCAATATATGATCCTAAAGCCTCTTACAAAGACTTCCTCCTATCGTATTACGTCAATATCACCTCTCTAGTATATTTACGACAAATAAGAAATATAAAATATTGTAGATAATTCAACAGATAATGTTCCGCTTAGCGATCAAACAACATTTCCAATAAATGGCTACCAACAATTCTGGATCTTATTGAAACGGACGATTCTAACAATTCTACGTGACACAACTTTGACGCGATTAAGACTTATAGCACATTTTATAATTGGAATTCTATTAGGCCTGATTTATTATGATATTGGGAATGATGCAGGAAAAGTGATGAGTAATGCTGGCTGTATATTTTTCACTGTGATGTTTACTATGTTTAGTGCAATGATGCCAACGATACTTACATGTAAATATATTTAATTTCTAATTATTAAAGAGTAATAATACAGTTCTTTGATTACAGTTCCTTTAGAAATGTCTGTCTTTGCCAAAGAACACTTAAACTACTGGTATTCGTTGAAATCGTATTATTTCGCGAAAACTTTAGCTGATGTTCCATTTCAAATTTTATTGACTGCCAGTTTTATGATGGGCGTTTACTATTTGACGTCGCAACCAATGGAATGGTTGCGATTTGGTATGATGCTTTTAATCACTGTTCAAACTGCTTTAGTATCACAAAGTATTGGATTATTGGTTGGTGCTGCATTCAATATTGAAGTAATTATTATATCATGATTTCATTACATGCATATATCATATAAGAACTCTAAAATGTTGTGACAAGCTCCCATTAATATGCCAACGGAACGCCCACACGCGACGGTGCTAATGGGAAGCTTTACGAATTTTCACAAATGGCACAAACAAATATCTTAGTTAATACAGAATCAATCGGCCTTCGGAAATCTTCTCGGGCGCCAGGTCAATTTAACGTGAGACCGCACGCTGGAATTGATGTTGTTGTCCTCCGTCGCTTACTAAGGGCACGGGTAATCTCAAGTCTTCTGAGTTGCCCAGGTGTTCTAGATTTTGCAAGCCGCTGTAACAAACTAATCTACTAATGAGTGAAACAACATTAATGTTTTGACAAAACCGCCTATTTTTCTTTTTGACAAAACAGAGAAAGAAAATATATGTTTAATTAAATATCAATAATAAATCAAATGAATTAATGTCAATATATGAAAACCAAAATAAATGGCGCAATAATATTAGTGGTTAAATGAACGAAGCGCCAATTAAGCGATTTTACATACGTAGGTTAATGAAAGGAAAGGACAAACTATAAGCCGGCAACGTCGTATTGCGCACCGATGCGATCGTTACTGAGTGAATACCATTAACTTATTGCGCACTTGCTAGTGATATGCACTCTAGTTGGATAAGGAAAGAAAAGGATGAACCATAAGCCGGCAACGTTGTATTGTGCACTGACGCGACCGTTGCTGAGTGAATACCACTAACTGTATTGAGTACTAGCTAGCAGTATGCGCCCTAGTTACATAGGAGTAGGTTAGTCAGGAAGTAGGGGTAAAGCTATTCAGCACATGCAATTTATCAAATAGTATACTAAATAGAATCGCTCAGCAAATATACTATTATCCCGGTGGCTGTCGCACGGTATGGCTGGCTTCGTTCGGCTTGACTGCCTTGGCTAGTCGCTCTGCTGCTGCTGGACGGTCTGTCTTCGAGTTCGCAAGGAACTGATTTTACACATGCTTAAAAATGAGCTTTTATAGACGTGAGCTTCGCACAAGTTTTACTTTACGGCACTGGTTTGTGCGTGGCCATTCACTCGACATTTTATTTCCGTAACACGGGTCATACACACAATCCTATGTAACTCTCTATCATGTATTAGCTCTATCATCTGTATTAACATAACGCACAACTTCATTCACATATTCTGTTATCGGCTTTCCCACGCTTATAACAGGACGTGGATTCTATGCAGGAGCGGTCAGCAGTTATGCGGTATATTGTGACAGCTTATTTATTATAATAGCAAACGGCGGGTCAAATCAATCTATACACACATACATGCATAAGTCATACATAGCTAAACGGGCATAGCATTCTCGCGTATTCAATATACGGCAGGTCGAAAGAATCGTCAACTATCTCTCTCTGATTCATACAGTCAGATAGGCGACCAAATATTCCCACTATCATACATGCTAAGCATTGTGTTCAATAGACAATATGTTTTATTAGCGGCGGTAGGAAGCTAGTTTGTTTATATTTAATATATTCATTCAAATTTAACTGGTTCTATACCAGTGCAATACTTTTACATAATTTATTTATTAGATTAATTTTATTTAATCTTTTCCCAGCCAGGATTGGATAACTTTTATTTATTTATTAGGAAGGATTTTGTAATTCTATTGATTTAGTCGTATGTATCGTAACAACTTTGCTACAATGTAAATGAAATTGAGATTAGTAGCACTGACAAAGGATTGCTTAGTCGTCGAAACTGGAATATAAAATAAATGGCATAATACATAATTTGCATTGGTTTTAGGCTGGCGTTTTTCTGGGACCCATATCAATTATCCCACTTGTATTGTTCAGCGGATTTTTCGCCAATTTTAATGATCTACCACGATATTTGTCATGGCTGTCGTACGTTAGTTACGTAAGATATAGGTAAGTTTTTAAGTATTACATAGATTACAATTCTGTCTATAAATGAGGATAAAGGATCAAAGAGTTGTTTTTTTTCATTATGCTTGCATGCTAGCATCTTCCGTATTAAAACAGAGATATATAGAGTAAAGTCGGTGAATGTGGAAATTTTTTTTTTATTTTGAAATCACAGGAATTAAATTTTTTGTTTACCTAATCCGCATAGGGTTGATGCTTGATAAATAATTAACGAAAGCAGTTGATCAAGAGAAAACCATTTTAGATTGATTCCAGATGAAAGAAGACAATTTTACAATTTGCAAAATTGATATGCTAATGTGGAATACTCCCGAACGATATGGTTTTCCTTAATATTAAAAATCTGAAAGGTTCTAAACATATCTATTTCCTAAAAGAGGTCAAAAATAACACTGATCAACAACCATTTTGTAACTGGGATGTGATATAGCAATTAGTATGTATTTTAGGTTGTAGAATTCGAATCTATCCTTCAAAATGTTGAAGCACGTAAGATTTTTGACGGAGGACTAAGCAATTTAAGCGCACCTAATTTTCAATCATATTGCATGGAGCCGCTATTATCAGTTCGAAGGTGGGGCGGAAGCGTGAAGCAGCTGGGGCTTTTTCAAATTTGTCGATGTTTACTATGCAAGGCAACCTTGCCTTCCAGCTATTTAGGGCTAGGCAATGTCGAGACATGGACAGTATACGGAAAAAGCGTAAAATTCGGCACCACCATATACCTTTGAGAGCGGCGCACGTCATCCCCCACTGCACCACTTAGATGGGCGTGGGCACGCGATGTCTGATGGAGCAATTCTGCAGGCTTACCTAGTCTTCTTTTGAGTTTCGAATTGAGTGGTTCTGAATAATTAAGAAAGTTTTTTTCAACAAATGTCAAGTGAAACGCGTGGAGAATTTCTGGTGAAGTTAGAAGCCAGAACATTTTCTTAAAATGTGAATAAAGCCTATTTAAATATTTTGGTGCTTTAATTGAAGATCAAGACAAACAGTGGGCTCCCTATGTGTGCTGTGTCAGCTGTAGCGTGTGATCGGTGCAGTGGATGAAAGGGAAGAAAAAAAGTGTGCCTTTTGCAGTTCAAATGGTATGGCGAGAACCTAGCAATCATTTCGACGATTACTATTGTTGCAAGACAAAGCCTGAAGGTTATTCCAAAAAAGATAAGCGCAATATCGAATATCCGAATTTGCGTTCTACCATAAGACCTGTCCCTCACAAAGCAGGCTTACCAGTACCGACTACGCCATTAGACTGGCAAGATATTGTTTTAGGAGATAATGGAGATATGACGCACCATCAGACGGCCCGAAGAACAATGTGTAGACACCCTTTTTACTCCAGGTCCCAGTTCCGGCGAGCCACATTAATTTGTACAAAGTGAGTTAAATGATTTAGTACGTGATTTTGGGTTGTCAAAGCGACAGTCGAAACATCTTGGTTCCCGTCTAAATGAATGAAACATTCTCATTTTTTTTTGTCGACCAGTGGAATAATATCTTAAATTTACTACATTTTACGAGCAGAAATCGCAAACCCAAACATCATTTCCGCCGCAGAATATTCTTCATGGGCCCAACCTCTACACATAGCACACACGACTTAAATTTGTCCATGGTTATCTGTCAAAAACTTTTCTCCGCAAAAAATATATTCTGCATCTTCCGTGGGATTGTCGTAGACAGATATGTTGTTATAAAAAGAATCTTGAGTGCCAATGCTGTGGGCTGCATCTGCATTTAATGTCAATTGCTCCTTTGATCTGCATTGCTCATCTGATTTTCATCAGCTTCAATATCTTTTTATTCATAGTAAACAACCCGGCTCTCCGTCAGATAGTTTTTGCTTAACAATTTTTCTTTTTCGCTCATTCGTGTTGGTAATCGATTGCTCTAGTTCTTTATTGATGTTGATGTGACAATTTTAGCTTTTCTTCCTCAGGTACCTGTTCTCTTTTTCACAGCGGGAACTGGAATAATGTCCTTTGGAAGGATACGTTGGCTAGTGTTAATCACTGATGCATAACTGGTATGAGAAGTATCAGGAGCTCCTGCGTCTAGTTGTTCTTGTCTCAATTCCTGACGGCTAGATGGCGCCAAGAAGTCTTCTTTACTGAATATGTCCCTTCTACCAGGATAAATACCAGTAATAGCAAAACTTTTAACTGCTCCTGTACTTTAAGGTATGCGTTTCCAAAAATCTCACTGATATCAAATTGACTGATGGGTTCTTAGAAAAATTCGAATTTCATCAGAAAGCTGTCAATGCCCGCATTACCATTTTATCCTTAGGCTTGTGGAGGGAGCAAGAATATTGTTACAAACTTCTCCCTAACTATGGATATTACATCAAGATTCCGGGTTTGCGAATGGTGACCATCAAGAATCAAGACGATAGGTTTTTCTTACGTTGGTTTGACTATTACATTAAAATATTGAAACCAAGCAGTGAATAAATTGCTTAAATCAATCCTAATGGATGAAAACGAAAAATGGTTCGCTTTTCCAACTGTTCATTGGCGTACTTTCGCGGAGAGATCATCATTGGGGATCGTTGGGGAAGATCATCACTACAATAATTAAAGAGCCTCTCTAGGCAGAGATAATAGCACCTACTTGACGCTTTTCCTTCAGAGATAGCCCCTCTGGATATTTAGACTGGACAATACATTCTCATCTACGTTAAAGGTGCGATCTAGTCTAAAGTTATTTTCTTCAATTAAAATTTCTACCTCTTCTTTATTGAAGCTAGTTGCTCTAGCAACCGATATTCCTTGATACCGATATAATTTTTCTTGATAAATTTGTGGGTGTTTCCTTTTATACCTATTATAAACCCAGGTATATAATAAACATTTTTGACATAGTCACAGAAGTTGCTGAGAATTAAATAAAACTTATTGAGGTAGAATTTTAGATGTACTATAATCAAAGAAAACATTTCGCCTTTGCAGAGATGTTTCCATTTCAAATGGATTACAAAGTATATTATGTTGCATAATTCTTTTTTTTTAGTTTTGAAGGTTGTATGGTTGCGATATATGGTTTGGATCGTCAGAAATTGGTATGCAACAATGACTATTGCCATTATAAATATCCGACAACATTTCTATCACAAATGTCAATGAAAGGCGATTTACAAACCTATGGAATCGATGTTGCAGCATTAGCGGGATTTTTCCTCGTCGCCAGAACCAGCTCATATTTAGTCTTAAGAGTTAAACTTATGGTCAATAAATAAATAAATTAATGATTGTATGGTTTATAAACTTTTATGAATTTTATGAGATAAAGGTCATATTCTTGAGAGAAATACTTATGGGCTTTGGTGTAAAAATGGTCGTCGTGTGTTTACTGCATTTCTTCTTTCTAAAAAGTATTGACAGCTTCTTTGTTTGTTGCTCAGCATAATTTCATCCACAGACTAATTTCCCATTATGTGTTCAAATTTTTACAGGCTAACTGTTTCCATGATAAATTTCCAAAAAATGTGAAATATTTTACATAGTTTTCTCAAAACTTTTGTACTTTTTTCTCTTGCGGTTTCTTAGTTCTTTTTCGATAGACTTAAACGTATTCTTACGTTTTCAGAATGAGCTGAAGAGTTTATTATTGTCTTAGGTTTTTTTCAAGCGGTTATATATTTTACAGCGTTGCTACTTGAGTAAATTATTTTCAAATATATGTTTCTCCACTTTTGGCGAAACAACGTTTAAAGTTTGCTTTTACACGTTATGTTATGTCGAGTAGGTATACTTTTTGGCTAGTAAGATAATTGAAACTTTTAGGCTTGCGCTATTTTTCCAAGCCTCAATCGCAGGTTATTGTTTCGGGTTGCTTTCCTACAAACGCAGCTTGTGATAAGGTCTATATTATACTTAAATCCGGGTATAGATTTATCCTGTTTAGAATTCATCTTTGGAATTACCTTCTTTATCAAGTAAGTCACCAAGGTGTTTTTTAAAGTCAGCAATGTCGCCACAGAAAACTTTGGCATTTACATCACAATTTACTATCATCTACATGCGTCAGTAGATGCGTAATATCCAAATGAGTTTTTCGTAAATTTCTCGCAAAACATATATCTAAATTAATTCCAAAGCTATTTTTGCCGATTTATGAAAATCTTTTTTTAGTGCTTGGAGTTTTTCCCCACACTGTACACATGTTTTATAACATAAACTCAAAATTCAGGTAAACCTAACAGGCTTAGTTTTGGATCCAGACCAACAACTTGATGCATTTGATATACGTTTAAGTAGACACATGTTCTGATTTTTTTGCGAATTGACACTGTCGGGGACTGAGAGACTATTGTAACAGTAGCCCAACCCAAAGCCCATTTTTTCCTATCTTAATATGTTTTGTCCTATTTATTTTTCAAGATTTTAAAACATCACACACAGATTTTTAAATTTTAAATTAATGTTTCGTCTTGAATGACTCATATTTGTTTTTAGCAAAGTAAACTTTTATACAATGTACATTAAACTTTGCGCGTTTTGTCGATTTAGTGTGTTGTTATGATAAATACTTCAAATACTGAAATTTCTACGAAACAGCTATCCCCAATTAATTCCACCTAATAATCCCTTACAGACATTTTCCGCAGAAATCTAAAATTATTTTCTATTTGTTAGAAATTCTTATTACACAACCCCCGTATATAAAGAAAAAATTACACAAAGTCGTGTTTCCAACGGTGCCCAAAATTATTTTAAATTTACATTATCAAATAGAAAAAATAAATTAATTGTTAAATTATTTTCTTTTCTCTCAAACATCCCACGTATTAAGTAACAATATTTAATTTCCTCTTATTTAATACGAGGAGTAGTTGAAAGAAAAGAAAGTGATGTAAAGTTTTATTCTTTTTTGTTGGGAAATGTAAACCAAAAATTTGGTGCCTCATAGGGTATCGATTTTTGTATAAATTTCTCTGTTGTATGTACCGGGTTTGTGTGAGAAGTGTCTGCAAGAATTACTAAAATAATTAGAAAGTAATTTTAAATCTTTGCCTTATATCTATACGACGAATAATTAAGTCAAATTAATTGGGAATTGTTGTGTCGTAGTAAGAGCTAGTATACGAGTGTTGTTCGAAATTAGTAAACAAAATTTTTATATTTTTGAAATAGTAAACTGGAACAACCGGGATAATACTCAAAGTACTGGGATTTGTTTATTGTGGGTATCTGTTATTATTCCAGGGTTATTTTAATTTAGCAAGGAGCTATTGGGAAGAGAGTCTAATGTAACAGTAATCCAACAATTTGATTCGAATCTGTGCTAAAAGCCCAGCCAACTACAATAACATGTTTTGTACTATTTATTTTTTAAGTTTTTAAAACATCACACACAAGATTCTTAATCTTTAGCAAATTTTTTTTAGCAAAATAAACTTTTATACAATGTAACTTAAAACTGTGTGAATGATCCATTATGAATGGAATCTATTTTTTAGAATTAAGATATTTTGTTTAAAAATGCCAAAGATTTGTATTTATTTCGGTAATTAAGAAAAATTAATTGATGCGGCAATAATGTTCAAAAGGTATTTGCGAAATTATGGTTTGCATAAAGAACTCAAGAATGGAATTTAAGATATTATGGATTGTGATTCTTTTTTAATTATAGTTTATATTATATAAAGTATTATAGATATTTTATACTTTCTAGTTATTAATATTTGTTATTTACCTATCATTTTAATTTAATATGGCAAAAGTTACGGATTTTCTTACAATTACATCAAATTTACAATATGAAAAAGACTTTTCTTTAGATAAGAAAACATTTATGGCAATACAATATAACATTCAAGGGTTGTAAGTAGTAACAAAAAATTTTTAAAAAGGATTTAATATAGCTATTATAACATCCTTTTATAGAACTAAGGAAATTTAGGATTTTCTTCTACGCGTTATTCTTATTTTAATAATATTAACTTCAATCAACTTATCCAATTTACGATTTATTTAATAAACTTATACTTAACTTGAATACTGCTGAATGTGGGCCCGTTTAAGACTATGTTGTACTTATTTTGTGTCAAACGTAAATCCAACATAGGCTATACTTTTTTTAAGAGGTTTGTTCAATGATGCATATTAAACAATGAGTTTAATAAGTATAATGGAAGATTATAACCAGAAAGTATAAAATTTTCTTATACCTTTTACGTTTTGGTTGTAATCGTCCAGTTTCCTTATTAATCACATTGTTTAACATAAATCATTGTTGCACTAATTAACAATCATCTTCAATAAAAGTATAAGCCATGTTGGATTTAGACATGATACGAAAACAGAACACCGTCATTTTAATACGGGCCCACACTCAGAAGTACTTAAGTTACGTGTAGGCAGAGCCGGAGGAAGGCGGTAAGCAAGTACTGCAAGACATAAGGCCCCAACACATGAGGGGCACCAAAACAACAAAAAAACTTATTTAAAGACATTAATTTATGAGGCGCCAATTATGTTTCAGGACACCAAAGACATTTCCTCCGACCCTCGTATACGTTTAATAAGTAAATCATGACCGGAATAAGTAAATAACCTTGTTATTATCAAATTAAGAGCAAGAAGATATGCTTGGCGAAAAAACTTATTTAGACAACATTTAGAGGGGTAGTGGAGCGGAAACGCATGGGAACAGCGTTCCTATACTGTCTAATTGAAAAACCAAATATTTATTTCAAAATTTGATTATACTTTCTGCCACCATTATTTATTGGTTATTGTATTATATTTAATAAATCAAATGAATTCACCTTGGATATTTGGATAACCTTGGATAATAAAACCTTGGGCCTTGGACTTTGGATAATAGTGATGTATGTGTATAGTCTGAACGCAATCTACCGCCACGCCATTTGGGAAAAACTTGATCACATTTGGGACCCATGTTTTACGGCATACGATTGCAGCATAAATACATTACATATTTCCTGGAGTTTAATGGCTTGGTTAACCTGACGATTGTTGCAAAAAATTCCCACAGCTGCATATTTGGTAGGTAACTTTACTGAACTGTCCGTCTATAGCATCCGGATAAACTATTTTTCTAAACTAGATGAAGCTTTGAATGATATCGGATTGAACATTATTCTCGAAATATTTGATGGAGATGTCATTAAAATGACAATCATATAGAGCGAGATAATGATTGGAGTTACCTCCAAGAACCTTGACCATAAAGGTCAAATGTCAAATTTTCTCTTTGAGCAGTGATTAAAGAAGGAATCTTTAGAGTTCTCAAGCGGTGTCATATCATTTAATTCCATTATTTTATTGTAACCTAGAGAGTTAGATGAGCATTGGACCAAGAAATCTTTCGGGCCAAGTAAACATCTCTAAGATGCATCGGAGGTTCACCTGAATCCACTAGAATCCTGTCGACTGGATACGATCTAATTACAACCAAACAGAACTTCAGGGAGGAATATTATACTCTTTAGATTTTTATTGGATAAGTGCTTTGATAAATCCAATAAATGCAACGAAGTATAGAGGAAATTTGGGATTTTGTTCCACATGTTTGGTAGTCTTGGAGCCATGGACGGATTTCTCCTCCCAGTCATTTACTTCTTATAATTATTTTGATAAGACGTTATTCAACTTATTCAATTCACAATTCATTATTAAACGTTACGTAACTTGAATACTGCTGAGTGTGGGCCCGTTTAAACGTATGGTGTACTTATTTTGTGTCATATCTAAATCCAACATAGGTTATTCTTTTTTGAAGAAGTTTATCAATTAGTTCTACAGTGATGCATGTTAAACAATGAGTTTAATAAGAACAATGGACGATTGCAACCAGAAAGTAGAAGATTAAGTTCTAGTTGTAATCGTCCATTTTCCTTATTAAACTCATCGTTCAACATGAATCATTGTTGCACTAATTAACAAAAGTATAACCCATGTTGGATTTTGTTATGACACGAAATCAGTTTTTTTAAACGGGCCCACACTCAGCAGTATTTAAGAGTAATAAGTGAAAAAGATTTTTCTAGAAGAGATGAAGTTTTGAATGATATCGGATTAAACATTATTCTCGAAATATTTTATGGAGATGTCATTAAAATGGCAATCATATAGAACGAGATAATGATAGGGGTTACCTCTAAGAACCTAGTCCTTAAAGGTCAAATTTTCTCTGTAAGCACTGATTAAGGGAGTAATCTTTAGAGTTATCATTCGGTGTCATATCATTTAATTCCATTATTTTCTTGTAACTTAGAGAGTTAGATGAGCATTGATATCACAAATATTGTCGGGCCAAGTAAACACCTCTAAATTCCTTCAGAGGTTTACCTGACTCCACTAGAATCCTTTGAACTGGGGACGATCTAATTACACATAAATAGAACTTCAGGGAGGAATATTGTATTCTTTAGATTTTTATTGGATTGCCCTTTAATGAAGCCAAAAAATAGAACGAACTATTGAGGAAATTTTGGACTTTCTACCAAACGTTTGATAGTCCTAGAGCCAGGGACTTATTCATAACTTATTCATTTCACGATTCATTTATTAAGTGTATACGTAACTTGAATATTGCTGAGTGTGGGCTCATTTAAATGTATGGTCTACTTATTTTGTGTCATATCTAAATCCAACATAGGTAATACTTTATTAAGAGGTTTGTACAATGATCCATGCAAACCAATGAGTTTAATAAGGACAATGGAAGATTACAACCAGAAAGAAGGCTAATTATACCTTCTACGTTCTGGTTGTAATCGTCTGTGTTTCTTATTAAACTCATTGTTTAACATGAATCATAGTTTCACCAATTAACAAACATCTTAAAAAAACTGTAACCTATGTTGGGTTTAAATATGACACGAAATCAGAACATCGCACGTTTGAACAGGCCCACACTCAGCATTATTCAAGTTCATGAACTGAATAAATGAATGAGGTCATTATTACCAAAATAAGGACAGGATGAAAATAGTTTGCCGAAGAAACTTATAGACAACATCTATGGTGGGTGTGGACACATCTATTTATTGGTTGGTGTATTAAATTTAATCAATAAAATAAAAATTCACCTTGAATACTTGGATAATAAAATTTTGGACCTTGGACTTTGGATAATAGTAATGTATCGTTTCTTAAAGAACGTTTTTTTTTATTGCGGTATATGTTCGGAACGCAATGTACAGCGACGTCATTTGGAAAAATCTTGATCCCATTTGGAACTTGATCCCAGTTGGAACCCATGTTTTAGACGGAACCGAGAACGCTACTTTATCGCGGTATTTTTATGGAACGAACCAGTTCGTCACTTTCAGATTGTTGAACCAGATTTTCCATTAGCAGTACAAAAAATATGTTATTTTATATGGCTTGTAATGTAAGTGTATATAAATGGCGTGAAGGCGGTCGTTAATACTCGTAAATCGATCTTAGAACCAGGAACTAGTGTTCCGATATCATCAGTAAATGGTGCAGATCGTGATCGAGGAAACCACGTCAGCGTACCTCAAAACTGAAGACTTACACCCCACATAACCTAAAATAAACTTGGCAATATTTTGCGTTTTAAATACAGAATATTAAAGCAACATTAGGATGCTTTTATATTAATAAAATGTTTGATTTATTACTGTTTTCTAAATGATTAGGTCAATTTTGATGTCTTTACTAATCAATCATATTATCATGACATATATTACAATGAAAATGTTGAGCATTATGGAGAAAAATGGAAATTGAATCAATTTTGCATAGTTTAGATACTACTGGTAACCTAGGGCATACATTAACAACAGAAGAAAGTCTAGTACTTTACAATTCACTTCTAATCCTTCAGAATGAAAATCATTTTCGCAAGGTAATTTCCAATTAAATTATCGCAATATTTTGCATCAAAACTGTTTGCCTTTTTTAAGATATTTTTCTGGGGCCGTATTGCTGGTGTGGAAAAGGATTATTATATAGCTTATGGTTATGTGAAAGATGCATTAATGGGGAATGTATTTTATTACAGCATCAATTGTCGTGATTGGGGTTTATTGCCGAAACCCAATACCGAAATAAAACTGTTGACGCCATTGTGTCAGACTAGATTTCAAGGTAGTATCAATATTTTCCTAAGAATAATCTATATGGGCCAGAAGTAGATTTCGTTTCTTCTAGAAGTGATGCCGTTTAGATTAACCACACATTCGTGGTGATTCCAACTTTGTTGGAGACTATCTTCTCAGGCTAGTAGGTAACTTATATACACCCAGCTTTGCCGTCTGGAAGATCTAATGATCAGGTTAGAACTAACATGTTTTACGATATCCCAATGTAAATCTAAATTGTACTGATATCAACATTTGTACTAAAGATCAATTACCTGGAGCATTTTGCATTTTATGGGCAATTGCTGGGACCAGGAGCATTCAAATGAAATTAATGATAGGGCAAGCTAAATTTTTTATAAGTGCACTGCTAATTATAAATTTTTCTAGGTGATCCAGCGCTAATGACAGACATCCTTATTGAAAAAGAAGAACCCGACTTACCAGACAATTTAAAAAAATTGCACGTGCGTAGCTTAAAGGAAGAAGATAGATTAGTAGCGATAATAGAACAGATCAATGAAGAAGTCAATATAGTTATTTTTATCAATTAATTGATGGTGTTAATAGTAATTCATTTTAGGCATTAATAGTACCTAGAGGTGCATTATTTAAAAGGCCCGATGGCGTTGTTATGGAGAATCTAAGTTTTGAAGGACTTAATGACCTTGAAGCGCGAGAATTAAAATCTTATTTACATTTTCGAAAGTCGCTGAATAAATGGAATGAAAATTTATTAACACGGTATTATGATTTTCTTAGCTGAATATTAATTAATGTAGATATTCAAATTTTTGCTTTATTCCTATTAATATTCTTTACTTTTCTCTACTAATTTTGAACAACCCACGTATACTAAGGCTTTCTACAAAACAACAATCCCTAATTAATTCCACTTAATAATCCCTCACAGACATTTAATGCAAAAATCTAAAATAATTTTCTATTTGTAACTGATTCTTATTGCGCAACCCTCGTAGGTAAAAAGAAAAATATATATAAAAATTTATTCTCAACAATGGCCACAATTATATTAAATTTACACTTCCAAATAGAAATAAATAAAATATAAAATCACTTTTTCTTTCCAACATCCCACGTATTAAATAGGAGAATATTGACTTTCCTCTATTTAATACAAGGAGTAGTTGAAACAAAAGGAAGTTGATGCCATATTTTATTCTTTTCTTCTTTTATTCTTTCCTATAATTGCAAAATTTATTTATTTAAATTTCGTTAGAGCTCCATAACGCTGACAGAAATAATAACATTAAAACAATTTAAATAATAATCAATTTATCATAAGTTATGTTCAGTGGAATCAAGCATTTTATATTTAGATGTTCAGTGATGCCATTTTACGATTCCCTAAACAATGTCCAGGTTTTCCTTTTGTTTAAGTTAGTGATTGAATTAAACGGCAGGAATAAAATAAACCTACCGCAAACATTTTGAAGATTAAAAGATATACAGGGCGTACACTTTCTAATTGAGGCAGTATTGCTATCTCCTAAAGTAGAAGAGATGGCGAAACTTTTAAATGGAGAAAGATGTAGATAATTAAAAAACAAACAACAAATATCAGACTTCAAATTTTTAGACCTCTGTTTGAAATATTTACAAAAAACGAAATTTTGCAATTTTCAAAAATTTTCTCTAGCATGTTTATTTTTGATAATATTAAAAAACAAGTTTTTTGTTACATAAGTAACATCCTTAAGTCTACCATAAACACATATGTAATACAACGTTTCGTAACTGTGTAGACCACATCAACATTATTTTTTTAAATGCGGACCTGGACTTTTTTTCATCAAATCGTTTCAAAATTGTATTTAAAATACAACCCTATATGATTAAAAATAATTTTTTACAGTTTTTGTTGATTTCAACATGGTTCCCATTTTAAAAGCCGGTCCTGCCGTGATTCATTGCATTTACAATATATTTGGTTTAGCAAGATATAAATGAAGCCCAAAACATTTTAATCAAAAAAACCTACTTAATTTTTAGGGAACTGGTGCTTGATAAAAAAATTTAACAACGTTCTCCGACATTTTGATTTAAAAAGATCAAGCTAAAAGATTATTGTGTTTTAATTAACTTTAACTTTTTTATCAAGCACTAGGTTCCCAAACCCTAGGTAGATCATTTTGATTAACAGTTTTTGAGTTTTTTAATCTGCTAAACTCAATAAATCGTAACTGGAACAAACCGAAGCAGGTCCGGCTTTAAAAATAAAAACCACGTTGAAATCAATAAAACATGTTACAAATGATTTTAGTCATATAGGGTTGTATTTAGAACACAATTTCGAAACGATTCAATAAAAAAATGAATCACGTCCGTATTTAAAAAATAATGTTGATGGTGTGTATGCAGTTACGATACGCTGTATAACTCTAGAGTAAATGTTAGAGTAAATTTTAGAAAAAGGGGAAATTTTGTTTATTGTAAATTTTTTAAATTCGGCTCTGAAAATTTAAATGATGAGTTTGTTATTTATTTGTTTTTTAATTATCTACATTTCTCCCCATTTAAACATTTCTCTATCTTTTCTACTATAGGAGATAGCAATACTGTCTCAATTAGAAAGTGTACACCCTGTATTATATATAAAGCGTGTACAACTTACAGGGTGTTAACTTTCACATATTTAATATAATCACGTTATGAAGTATAAACATTTTTCGTTCAAACTTAATGGTAAAAATTTGTGAACAAATCCGCCACACCATCTTTTTTATACTGGAGTCAAAAGTTTACGATAAAATACATAAATTATACATGCAATTAAAATAATGGCACTAACAATGTTACTGACAATATTCATTAATTCAATAATATCAACTTATAGATCTCATAAAATGTATAATATTTGAAAAACCATATGCGTTTTCATCTTGATGAGAAATTGTTCCACTGTTCAGAGTGCGATTATAAGTCTACATACCAAAGTTTAGAATGTGAATATCCTACTAATCGTATGGGCGTTCTATTCACACATCAACGTACTCATTTTGAAATAGAACCATTTGAGTGTTCAGAATGTGATTATAAATCTACTACAGAAGGAAATATGACAGTTCATATCCGAGGTCATACTAAAGATGAACCTTTAAAATGTTCGGAATGTGATTATTAGTATACACAAAACTCACTTAATAATTCATAAACGATGTCATACTGGAATCAAGCTATTCCAATGTATATAAAACTGTTTGCAGATCGAATTTAACATCTCATAGTTGCAGTGTTCTGGATCGAAATCATTCGAATTTACGAAATACAATTATATTTCTCAGATATGGCTGAATACCATTCTTATGGCCATGCGTCCAGTAATCGACAGCCAGACGATATGCATATTCCAAAGTCACTAGCCTAAGTGGGAGGACCGAGTACATCTACATGGAAACTGATATGCACGGTAGTGCATTCAACATTATTACATGCCGCCCGAATATGGGCTAAATCAATGAACGCCGGGAAAATGTCAAATATACTAGTGAACACCCAAAGAATTTGATTGCTATGAATAACCGGAACTTATTGGGGCATCAACCGACGCTTTATGTGTCCTATCTGCAACTGCCCTATTCCAACTAGTAGTATGGGGGAGAAAGAAAAGCCATCGACTTAAGACAAATCGTATAGAAGCGTGGGATCGCGTGCTTTCAGAGCGACACAACTTATGGATAAATTCCGATCGGGCTAGGTAGACATATACTTTAATACTCCAAATAAGACCAAATTAGACGTTGGAGGGTAAATATTTATGGTGAGCTAAATTTTTGGGCATGTCTCACAGGAGGAGGCACACAATGCCACACAGGAGGTGGCAAGAGAAGCAGGTTCTACAATATAGTACCGATAATGCTGGAATTACCAAGCAAGTGGCAACTAGTGGTAAGCTATATGGCCTCAATGATGAAAAGAATGTATGACTTCGAACCAGAAAGAAGTCCGAGGACTACCTAGACTCAAAGTGCTAATCCTAATAAAAGTGAAA
>WYDF02263929.1:0-32848 GCA_009867245.2 Adranes taylori
TTATATATTAAACATTATATAAGCAAGGTAATTAAATATAAATATTTGATAAATTATCTTATTTAAGGAAATAAATTTATACGAATGTTGTATGTATATTAATATTAGAATATTATATTAATTATTTTATTACTTATATAAAAGAAAATCATTTAAAGAAGGCAAAATAGAACAAAATCTCCAAACACTATATTTATTCACCAAGTTGGAGCAAACATTCAATACGTGCTTTTTTCAAAAGAAAAAAAAATCACTACAGCGTCAAACATGCTGAATCACTCATTGAATGTGTCATGAGACAGGACAGGGAATGAAAGTACATCAATATTTCCTAAAAAAAGTTTTATTTAAAATAGACATCAAAAATTATCATTTAGCTGAAAAGGTCTTTGTCCACAGCAGGATCTTTATCACAGAATACCTAGTCCAAAAACAGCCAATGAGAGAAAAGAATGATAATGCATAAAGTTTATTTTATGCTCTTATGAGTTAATACCAAAAGAAATGTATACAAAAAAACTCTTGTATACTCTTATAACCAGCACTAAATTGCTAGAACTAAATTATCAAATATCATTTAAAAATAGTAACTTTCTGAATCCTGAGATGGCGACCAGAAAAGCGTTTAAAGTGTATTCAGACGTATATATAGTTGAAACAAACTACAAGAGAAAAAATAAAAGACGGTTTATTTAAGTAGCCTGTTCAATCGCCAATTAGCTGCTAAATAGCCCGTCCAATTTAAAACTTCATGAAGGCCATCAGTATTCCTAAAGTACGGAAGAAGATCTGCAAGTTAACTATGTTATGTTCAGAAACATGATTGCAAGAAGTTGAATACATTAAAGTATGTTTAAAAAGCAAAGAACCACTACTAACTTTACTGAAAAATAACTGTAGGAAATCAAAATGTTGTAGGAAATAGCCGAAGACAACAGAAACAGACTGAAAGTAATCATAAAAACTGTGTTCTTATGTGGACGTCAAGAGATTTCTTATGTGGACGTCAAGGAGTAGGGTTATGTGGGATTATCGGAACTCGAAGATAATTTTGGTAGTTTTAGGGCTCTTCTATGTTAGCTAGTAACTCTTCTTCTATTTTAACTAAATCGTACAGCTACGTACGGACACTGATGTCCACATTAAGATCTCTAAGAAGCGAACGATTCACGCAAAATTTGCGTTTGGCTGAAAAACAAGTCCAGGCAGACTCAGCCGAAGAACAATACCGTAGAAAACTTTTCTCTCCTTAAGATTATGATTTCAACAGGGAGCTGGATCATGAACATGTCATAACTGACATCATCATAGCATTCAGCTCTTGATTCCGGATCGAACTAAAATGGTAAAAAAAAAACTATCTAACTAATCCAAAAAAACGAAAAGCCCTATACTTGAATTACAATGATCAAAAATCGTTGCAATTTGACTCAGAGCATAGTTGTGATACACAAGGTGAATAGATTGTTCTAAAAAACTATATACTGCTCTTGAAACCATCGATGAATGTGATGCATGCTTTTCCCAAATATACAAACAATGCTGCAAATGTCTGCAACTCTGTCTGTTTCAACAGTGACTTTCAATCGTGCGTTTTCAACGTTTATGAGAATTAATTGCTACGTCTGAAACAGAACAGAACATGAGCGCGTCACAGGATTAGCTCTGCTCACAGTGCACCGAAACATAATTGTCGATCCTGAAATTGTAATTCAGCGTTTTATATCAAACAGAACAATGTTAAATCTCATTCCTTACAAACTTTAAAGATTTGTTTACGTATCTAAGTACAGCAAGCCCCTCCCATTGAAATTTTATAACTACGCTCATGGTTGCCAAGAAGCATTTTATTTACGACAAATAATTTTTTATTCCTTTACATCAGGTTTATTGAGTCATTTGTATAATGAACTTTTGGTGGCAAATAACACTGCGTCGTTTGATTTTCGATGCGAATGGAACATAAAATAACAACAGTATCAATCTCCGCGCAGTGATAAGCTTCATGTTATTAGTCATACATTTCTTCTTCAGGGAACGCGTCTTAGGTCGGGCGGAAAAGATTCTTCAAAAAGATAATACAAAGCTATTAAAAACAGAATAAAATCACGTTTAAGAAATTAGAAAATACCAGAAATCAAAAAATACTATGTTCAATAAATAATATAAGACAAATTTTGCTGATGTTATAAGACAGAATAAATCTTCTTCGATATTATTTTAAAACAGTTTAAAATTATTATAACGATTAATATAAAACATTAGATAATGGCATCATTTAAATCATTAAATAAGAAAAAAATCTATATATATAATTGATATGTAGATGTTAAAAAAGGCAATCAAATAACAATTGTTGTTGACATGTTTCGGCATAACGATCATCCCTTCATCAGAACTTTTTAATTTGCAATGTGGTTAACAAATCACATTATTAAAATATTTGAACAATGGTAAGTTTTGGAATATTTTATTTATTATAATACAAAAACTTGAATAACTATTTACTTTCAATGGTTGGAAATTATCTTAAACTTTATTTAGCTACCTTTCCAATAATGGCACGAGCCAGAGTTACATATACAAAGTGCTAGATTAAACTAAAGTTTAGTTATTAAATTTTTAGTATTAAAATAAAACTATCATTCAAATATTTTGATAATGTTCTGATAAAGGGATGATCGTTATCCCAAAACATATTAACAACAATATTGTTAATTGATTGCGTTTTTTAACATCTACTCGGCTCCAACTCTGAAACGGCTCATTTTCACTTCTACCATTTAAATTTATTAACAAGTTTCTGCATTTTACCATGCATTACTGTAATAAAACATGTTTTGAATGTTTGATTCTTAATTCATACTTTAGCTTTTTTAATAATTTTGTCTCAACAAGATATTAGTTGTAAATAATATGCTGGAGATTTTACATTACCCACCCAATAATAAGTAACAAATTATGTTGACAAAAATTACTTAAAAAGAAAGTCTAACAAATTCTCGTCTTGATTACAGATAACTCGCAACTTCGAGGTATTTAAGTGGTTACATAAACATACTTGTAAAACGCTCGTTTCAGATCTTAATAGAAATGTCAATGTCTATCAATAACTAATCAGAATAGCTTGTATTTATAAAAATCCATCATCATAAAATAACATGTTCTTGTACAACCTGGAAAGAATATTAGCTGCTCACTCCAAAATCTTCTTTGGAAATTTTAACATCTTGAAGATATCTTAAATTATCATGAAGATAATAGTACCATAAAGTAATAATAATAATAATAGGCTTGACTAATGGATCAAATTTGAAATAAAAGTACAATTTAAGTAAAATATACGTATACTATTAGTTAACAACAATAAACTAATTACAAAAATAACTGATTCTAGTATAACTAAAATAATAATAAGAATAAAATATGTCTAAATATTAAGAAACAGAGAAAAATGTTTTTAAAGAAAAATGCAGAAGCATAGAACTAACATTAAAAAATATTATTTTTGTAAATAATAATTATTTGTATAATATTAATGTACGGATGGTGTTAGTGGCTACTCATTTTAACAAACTGAAAATTGATTCATCTAATCCACAATATAAATTTATTTACTTAAATGTTGTTATACAAAATCTTCGAACGTTTTCCGCTAGATAGCCGTCATCAGGAGAATTACAAAATCTTAATATTATTTTAAGTTAGAGAAGTAAATATTTTATAATATTAGGTTAAGTGTCCCCAAGTTGATATACCATTTACCGTTTTCATGAAATTTGCTTTATAAAATCTACCATAAATGAAACATTTATAAAATCTAACATGAAAATCTGATAATAAAATGAAGAAATACTGATAGAATTAAAATAAATTTATACCATATGACTTAATTTTTAATAATTTTTTCATAGAATATTTCTTACACCCATAGGAAATATCTCTTTAAAATCAAAAATTATGAGGAATGTACAAAAAGATCCTGCAATATTCTCATATGTGGACTTAAGGAATCTACTACGGAGTTTCAAGAAAGGAAACAGGATGACGATCGTAGGGCAAAACAATTAATAAGAGAGATTACCTTAGAAGATCTATCCATTAATAACACCTTCAGAATTGGAAAATATAGCGATGCCAAAATTCGATCCCTGAAAATTATACTCAAGAATAAGGAAACAGCACTAAAACAATTAAAAGACAAAAGTAAGATAAATGTGGAAGATATGTACCTTAAGAATGACCAAACAGATATGCAAAGAAACGAAAATAGAAATGGCGCATTACTACAAAATTCTTTGAATACATGATCGCAACAACTACCATCTGTGTACCAATTTTCATTCAAATCGGTTTAGCAGGTCCTCAGTTATTTAATGTAAACAATTTTCACTATCTCCATTGAGTTAAAAGACAGCCGTCGTAATAATATGGAAAAATTAAAATGTTTGTTTAAATATGATTACCGAGAATTTGTTAGACAATCTTTGAATAAATATCATCTTACTTAAATGAAATTTTCTTAAAAATAAATTTAATATATAAATTCAATTTACAAGAAAGCCTATATTTTAATTCCACGAAAATAATTAACAATATATTAATTTCTTATCCTAAAAGGCTTTAACAAAGGCACGTAATTAGGTAAAAATATTAAACCTAAGTTTATTATCACATAAATAATGAAAGTATAAAACTTTGAGTTAATTCTATTCGTATAGTACAATTGTCTTGTTATTAAAAAAATCGGGACTATTAAGGCATAATTATTGATAGGAAGGGAATGTATTAATCAAAATACAGATTCATTTGTTCAAAATTCGAAATTAATAACTATAATGCACTAGCAAATGATTTCATTTTTTTTATTTTCTATTTAATTGATATTGGTAGAAATATAAATGCTGCTTAAATCATTTATAACTAAAAATGTACTTATTGGCACCATTCTCTGGTACAAGCACTGAAATTCAAGTACATATAGTCTTCAATTAAATGTCTTTCCAACAGCTTAGAAAATTATTGATTACACTTTAGATATCAATTTCTTCCATTGTCTTTGATAAACGATTATTATCAATGCGACGACGTTGCGAACGCCGCACCGCATCGGCGCGCCGATATGGTTCACTCTTTAATCCAAGAAGGATATCTTCTAATGCTCCATTGTAGACTTCATCTTGTTGCAGGAGCTTCTTCTCTTGTACCAAGCGTGTCTTGTGTTTGAGTTCGTTGATTACTGCTTCCTGTTTAAAATTGAAAATTTTAAAAATCGCTAGACAATTATAAAATACATTAATATATCGACGGAAAAATGCTGTGTCATGAATTCAATTACATATGTCATATAAATGATGTACTGGTACATGAAAAATAATAACATTTTAGATTTAGTGACATAACGTAAAGTTTGGCAAGTAATCATAACTTGGGAAAATTACCAATAAGGTAATTTGTGATAAATTTTCCGCACTAAATAACCGATAATTTAAACATATAGGGGTTTTAATTTAGCGCCCGATAATTTTTTTATGAATTACTTTGTATTTACTTATTTTTAGCTTATAATCGATTAAAACAAATAATTATTCAAAAAGATTAAAACAAGAAGTGTTTGATTCCCAGTTTATATGAAATTCTGTTCACTAAATAAATCTGTACATAATTTTTCCATTATGCTATTTCTGTTATAGTAAGGTGCTTCCGTACAAAACGAGTATGGATAAAATTTCATTGGTAATAGTGAGAGGGGGTGTATATGACTTAACAATGACGGGCAAAAACACCATCTCAAGAGCAGCATTAGTACCGGGGTGTAATGTTCTCTTGGAGAACTGTATTTAACTATACAGATTTGGTGAGTTGAAGAAATAATTATTTTAAGAAATTTTATATCACTTATTTATTAATCTTCATCCAGGCGCGCCGACTGTAGTTTACTGTCATATACATAAAAGCCCGGATAACGCCCACCTATGGGTGTGTGCAGTAGTGCGAGAGACCTGTAATCTAATAATTATTATGTATAATACTATGTCTAATACTATTCTTAGCTTCTTTCTAGCTTTTTACAATGCCCCTTTGATCAGTGGTAGTCAAACATTGGTAGATTACCGATGTGTGCACAGTACTTATTTTTTACTTGCGTCACCAGAACAAAATGTAACTACATATTTAGTATTTTTCATTCTTAAATTGCATTTATTGGCCGTAATTAAGGTTCCAATGTTCTGAACCTTATCAGAGTCTTAGCAGAGATATATAACTATACCTTATCAATCTCATGGTTTGTTAACAACATGAGAGGCTAAAACTCCTATTTTTATTCATTTAGCTTATTTGGATATAGGGTTCCCAACTTTTTTATGCTATGTGTACTGGTTCTTATTTCAGGGCACGTTTCTTATTTACTGATGCGGAGTTGCTTCGTGCATTCAATGATTTGGAGAATCAGAAATAGATCTTGAAATTGACAATCATGATGACGAGGTTAAGATGCCGAACAAAATCAGTAGATGTAAGGTCTGGAATTTTAATACGCAAATATAATGAAATGATTTGACCCCACAAACCTCTTTCACAAGCTTCAAAGACTAAGTCAAAAAACGTGATAGAACTCTTCCTTGTCCTGAGGCACAAGCTAAGAACTATAAAACAAATCTGGAATGTTTCGTCCGAATTCTTTTTTTTTGAAATTATACATGACATTATTAAAAATACTAATATTGCTCAAAGAAAGGGTGTAAGGGATGGGTCGTTTGTCACTCAATTTCGAGATAGGGATTATAAATCCACCCCAAGATCGGAAATAAAAGCTGTTTTCGGGACATTAATATTGATTGCCATAAAACATGGAAACCGTTCTGATTTCTCCAAGTTTTCTACTGCAAACGAAACCGGGCTCATAATTTTGCGCGCCAATTTTTGTAAACGTAGATTTCGGTTGTTATTGAGATCCCTTCGTTTTGACGATGTTACTACTCTTAATAGACAAATTAGCTCCGATTCGAAATTTTCAATCGACCTTTATAGATAATTGTCTAAAATCCTATAATGTTGGTGAATCTGTGGCCATCGACGAAATGCTTGTAGCTTTTCGTGACTGTTAGTTTTATACAGTACATGCTCCAAAAGGCAGCCAAGTATGGCCTGAAAATTTATAACATCTGCGATTCATATATTTCACATATACAACATAATTATTTATTGAGTTGAGAGAAGTCTGGGCCCTATGTCACCTTCTGTAAGCCGTTTGACATTGTCAAGGCTTTGACTGATTCGCTAAAGAAATGAATTGATAATTGGTTAAGCAGTTATTTATTGGCTGAATATCTATTATCCGTTGGTTTCACTTAGTTGGGAACTTTGAGAAAGAATAAGCCCGAAATCCCAAATCCATTTGTGAAGGAAAATAAATGACTTGTCTCTGGCATTTATTTATTTGGATGTAACGACACCTCAACTTTGGTCTCATTTAGAAAAAAGCATAAAGTTGTTTAAGTGTTGTCAACATGTCACGACAAAAACCAAATAGATGAAATTGGAAAACCAGTCCATATAATGGATTATAACACCACAAAATATGGTGTCAATACAATTTATCTTATGTGCTCAATGATTTACGGATCAAGACGAACTCAAATGTGGCCTATGACAATTTTCTTCAGATATCTGGACATTGCTGGGATAAACTGCAGGAGTATTTACCAGATGAATAATCCCTTGGAAACCTTTGTGGGACGGAACTATCTTTCTAGCCTGACTATCTAGCACAAATTCGTTCCCTTCACAAAAACTTGAGTTTTTTCTTAGTACCTACCGAGATCAAACCACAACAAATCAAAATGAGATGAATCCAAACAAACGACGCTTTAGCTACATTTGTGGTTCTAGAAAAAATAACATGACTCGACTAATATGCATTTCTTGTTTGTTAAAAACATACTGTACCAACATGTGATAACTGCAACCATTTATTTTATCCAGACGAGGATGAAATGGAGGACTGAAAATTTTAAATTATAGAATAGTTTTAGTACATTTTTATTCTACTTACACATTGAGGCATGATTTTTTTACATAAGAAATATTGTAAATTTTACTAAATAGAACAAATGAATGTGACATTGGCGAAAGGAAAATAGCCAACCTGGAGCATATATGGAGTGGTAGATAGTGATATTTAGTCAAATCCAAATAACATAAAATGTTGCTTACTACAATATAATATAAATGGTAACTCAGACGAAATACGAAATTGAAATACTTAAAATATTACAAAATGGAACAAAAGAAAACATAACAGTACGAGTAACGGAAAATATAAAACATCAGATACTAAGTAGACCAAAAGTGAAATTAGGGTTTGGAATATGTGAAATAAAATTTGAAGCAAACATAATAAGATGTTTCAAGTGCCAAGAATTTGGCCATATGGGGAAATTCTGTAACAGACCACTATATTGTCGTTCTTGTGGACAGTAGTAACTTACATCAACAATGTAATGGAAGTTACTACTGTTATATAAACTGTTACGTATGAAACCAAAGAGAAGAGGTTAAAGTGGACACAAATCATCCGGAAGATTATTATAAATGTCCGTATTTCCTCAAAATACAAAATATAGTATAACAAAAAGAGCTGCAGCAATAGCAATTACGGATGAACAACTGGAGTTCAATATATCACCTTAATGTACAAAGCTTATATTATCACATAGATGAAATTAGAAAATTATATACAAACATTCACAGATTGGAGTGGCTTTCACCGAAGCCAGATTACCAAGGACATTACGGAAAATGAGATTAATGTGATGGGATATAATATGAATATCTGGTACTCCAGTAGCCGACAGACGGGAGGTATAGTTGTCTATACGAAAAATGTAAAAATAACAAAAGTAAGTACTGAACATGACAATGGAATATCATGAATGCAATTACACTTGACAATACAAAGTGAAAACTATCTGCTTCACATCTACTACCGTTCACCTAACAGCTGTATAAATGAATTCGTAGAATTTTTTACACAAAAATGTTTTAATGGTGTTGAAATAGCAAATAAAGACAAATACACAATTTTAGGAGACTTTCAATGTAAAAACTGGAATGAAAATCCTGGAAATAAGAGAAAACTGAAAACGGTACTAGATCAAGAAGGATTAAATCAAATTGTAAAAACACATTAGGTAGTCTAATCGATTGGGTAGTGACAAGTGATAAAAATATTGAGTGCACAGTTAGTAGTACACCAAAAATAAGCGACCACTGCTGACAAAAAATATCAATTGGAAAAGTAAATTATCGCGAAAAACTAATTATTGAAAGGAACAACATAGATTATAATAAAATATGTATAGACTAAAAGACTGGTCCTATGAAAGTGGTAATCTTGTTAATGGCTATGAAACCTTCTATAGTAACATAGAAGATGAAGTTAAACGAAAGACAACAAAAAAATGCCTCATAGTGAATAGGAGTTCCTGGTTTAATCAAAACACGAAAGAACAAATAGACATAAGAGAGTTTTTATACAACAAATACTTAGAATCGCACAATGCAAGAAATTGAAACAAATATAAACGAGAAAGGAACAAATATATGCAAATAATAAAAGATGAAAAGAAAAAATTCTATGACCGAAAAGTAGAAAAACAAAAAAAAACCAAAGAAATTATGGAAAACAATAAATGAAATAACAAGCCGCGAGTCAAAAAATACAATTGGAGATATCAGAATAGGCAATAATACATATACAGAACAAGAAGAAATCGCTGTAAAACTAAATAACTTCTATATATACAGTATTAATGATTTATACAACTCCATACCCAAAATGAATAATAAGATGGATTAATATCACTCGGAAATATATGGATTAAAGGGATATATATATACGAATGGTTTAAAAACTACTTATCAGACACAACTCAAAGAACAAAGAAGGGAGCTCTACATCAACACAAAAAGAAAACCATATAGGCATACCGCAAGGGATTAAAATATGCCCAAAGCAATTTGTCTTATATATAAACGATATCATCAATGCATGTAAATATAGCAAAATTCAACTATTCGCTGACGACACATATACATTTCAGGAACAAAATAAAGGCGAAATTGAAAGTAAATAAAATCAGGATTTAGAAAATATATTTGAATAGCTTTGTACAAATAAATTAAAATTGAATGCAAGTAAAACGAAAGCAATGACTATAGGAAAGAAATATGTAAATGTCACAGTAAAAATAAACAATAATATCATTGATCAGGTTAAGAAGTTTAAGTACTTGGAGATAACTATAAATCGTAAACTACATTTCAATACACATGTAAATAGCATAATTAAAAAAGGTTCTCAAAAAACGTAAATGCTAAGGCGACTAACTTTTTTTGTGAACAATAGAAAAATATATATGACATATAATGCCCTAATATTATCATCAATAAATTATTGTGGCACAATATTAGCACATGCAACACGTGGTCAGATACAAAAGTTAAATAAAATCATGCGACTCCACCTACGTGAAGATAAGTAGGCGAGTATTAATTCGATGCTAAAAAACTTCACATAGCTAAATATAAACAGCTTAGTATTATATAATGAACTAGTATTTATATATAAAATTCAAAACTCCCAAGTACCTGGATATTTGAAAACCATCCTACAATATATTAGAGACATACTCTTTGCAGATGGCTGCGCAAAAACAGAGTCACAACTGGAATCACAATAACTGAAGAGTTTGAAGTTATAAAACCATGGCTTACAGAAAATGAACTACTATTAAATACGTCAAAAACCCAGGAAATCAAATATGTAATGGATCGACGCCAGATAATATAACCTTCGGCAAAATTTCTCGACGTAACAATTGATTCGCGGTTGACATGGAAGGATCACTGTAATGAACTATGTCAAAAGTTAAACAAGGCAATATACGCAGCAATCAAAAGAACATCTCCCAAGTCGGCGGCCTTCCAACCGCTTCAACAACATACCATACATTAATTGAGTCGAATTTGCGATACGCAATTGAGACATGGGGACACTCGGCGCACATGCAGAATGTTTTTACAAAACAAAAGAAAGCGATGAGAAGCATTGATGGTACATCTAATACCGAGTCGTGTAAGCCGCTTTTCAAGAAGTGTGAAATTTTGACATTTCCATCAATATATGCCCTAATAACTGTGTGTAAGGTTCACCAACAAAGATCAAAGGTTCACCGACACTTCCATCAATATATGCCCTAATAACTGTGTGTAAGGTTCACCAACAAAGATCTAGCCTCATTCGTCAGGAGGACATAGACTGCTATAGGACCAGGATGAGACAAAATATAAAATTAGCAGAAATCAGCTTGAAAACGTCTGAATATCTACGAAATGGAATAAAACTTTACAACGAGTGTCCATCAGAATGGAAGATAGCCTTCAAAAGCAAAATAAGAAAGGCAGCATTATTGGAAAAATCGGCATATGCAGTCGAAAATATCAAATTCAGAAGATTAAAATGAAGTGAATATACTACAAGTATACATTTCTATACGTTTTTCTATTTTATATGAATATGGTTTCTTTATATGTATATATTATTTTGTAGACATTGTTCATTCTTTTTGAGGTGTAATTTTATTACGAAATAAACCTATTTATACATAATCATGACACAAGGACACGAAATGATATCTATTTGAGCAGCAATACAATATAACTAATAAAATATTTGGTGAAGGCGTAAAGAAATATAACAATCTGCCGTCTTGTATAAAAAATATAGCGAAGTTGGATCCTTTTAAAAGAAAACGTAAGCCACATTTATTTGCAGTGTAATTTTAAATAAGAAAACCGATGTACCTGAAGTAAATAATAAAATATATTACGGTATATAAAAGTGCAATCTGTCATACATATATTATTTTTTTGTGATTTGTCATTTATCATTTTAGTCATACTTCATATATTTGTTATTAATAGTTTTAGTACTTTTACTTAAATCTCTAAAATTTAATTATTAGTTATAAGTTAACACTAGACAGAGTGAATAAGTTTATGTATTTTATATTTAAGTTCTAAGTTTTAGTAAGTTTATGTAATCACCGACTAAATAAATACTCTTCAACAAACAAACTAATATATAATATTTCGGTTTACATAGATTTTGTATACCTACATACTTTTCTATCATTTTATGTATTTATTTTTATTGTATACAAATTTTTATTGTATTCTAATATATAAAAAAATAGATAAAAATCATCTAAATACTATCTACGTTCATAGAACCATGTAATAGTGCATGTATACATATATAGAGGATTTCCAAATCTGTTTAAACAAACCAGCGTGGTACAGTAAGCAAAGAAGTTAAGCAATGATGCTACTGAAACAGATGACGGCTACCATCTATGTCAAAAATGATCAATCTACCCTGCCTGGCGTTTTTTATGCTAACTGGGTATATCATGCAGTCAATATGTAGTTTTCAAAATCTAATTAATAGTTATTTACAGCGTAAAGTAATAGTATCATACATACATTATATAAGATCTATGAATTGCGTGACTAAACAGCGGATTACTTAAAATAAGTACAAATATATTGTATAGTTTAAAATGAAAGCATGATATGGGCTCAAAACTGAATCATTTACTCCTTACTGCTATACCAATGATTTATTAAAATGTTAATAAAAGCGATTATTTCGTGATTGTTCGATTTTCTGTTACAGGAGTATACAAATAAAAATATAAAAATTGAACGAAAAAACAACGGACAATAAAATAAAGGAAAATAAAAATAAAGGAAAATAAAATAAAAGAATGAAATTATTGAAAACAGTATATTAACAAACTGAACCAAATATTTATATAAAAATGACCCATGGTAAACAGAAACTTATAATAAATATAATAAAATCTTGAGATTTATTAAGTTTAATCAAATCAATCACAGAAATTAAGTAAAAATTTTAAAATAAAATACTATTTTAAAACTTAAATTAATTGCTAATATACATACATTTGATGAATAAACAAAAATTTAATTAAACACAGATCTATGAATTTTTCTTTTCGTTTCAATTCGTACGTAATTGATTAAACGATATTATCACGTTTAGAAAATTTCTAACCCAGTGTTGCATTACTTAAATTGCAAACATGTCAAAAGAAAACATTTTTTGGCCTCTCTAAGTTTCAGTATAAGTTTTAATTGTCCACAACTGTTTTGTTTCATATTGTATTCAAGTATGTAATTATTTATGTCGAGTCAAGGTAAACAGTAAGAAGTAAACAACTAGTATCAAAAATCTTTATATTTGGATCTGAAATATTGGTAGAATAATTATTTCGATAACTCACAATGGGAAGATGTTAGGTAATGTTTCAATGGAGTATTCGAAAATTGACATCTTTCGTCTATTTTTCAATATTTTTGAAATACCCATATGCAATGTAAATCTTTGTGACAAACAATTTATCAACAATTATTGTTAAAAATGGTTTTAATAGTTGCCAATTAAAATCAGAACTAATTGCTATTTAGATGTTAATTGCGATAAAAGTTCGTTTATCATACAATCAGAATCCAGCTGATTACAATTAATCTCACGTAAGCAATTATGAATTAATTAGTGCTAATTCCTATTTTAATTACAAATTAAATAAAATTCTCAGATATGTAAAGTGCTGGTAAAAATTAAACCTACAAACAAGCAATATTCTAAATATTAATAATACGTTAATTGTTTATCCAAGGAATTTAAAAATTGTTCAAAATAAAAATATACAAATAAAATATACATTTATATGGATATATTGTAAAGTGGAAAAAAGGAAATCATTGTAATTTCGTCCTACTGTATCCACTTGACGTACTTTCAATATCAGTAGTCGTAGTCATCTAAGTCATTCAAATGGTTAAATTATATGAAATATTGTAATTCGTTAGCATTGTCTTTCACAATTTAATTAATTGTGGAAGTTAAAATATTTTACATTAACTAAAATAACTATTAAAACATTAAAATAACTACATCATTATATATTCACTTAAGTCTGTTGTTTCAAGAATTGTATTTGGGTCAACAATGTTATACATTACAAGCCTATTAGTATTCAATCAACTATCCCCAAGATATTAGATATATCCTTAGTAAAATCTCACAGCTACATTTCAAGATATCATCGTGAGGCAACAGCATGGTTTTTTTCCCTGGATGAAGTACATATATTATAGACTCAGTTATAAACTCATTTCAGTAAAGCTTCTAGTACAGTTAACATCAAAATTCTCCTCACAATATTAAAGCAACTTGGTATAAACAATTTGGCTCGCGAGTGGATATCCTCTCATATTTGACAGGAAACAAATACTAAAACTACAAAATTACCTTTCTCGTTCCTACTCAGTACTTTCTGGATTCCCACAGGGATCACATCTGGGGCCTATACTATTTCTGTTATTCATTTATGACATTCAAAATGATATAGAAATAGAAACACAGTATTTAATGTTTTCCCACGATCTAAAGGTATTTCGAAAAATAGAAAATAATACAGATAGAAATATACTACACAATTTGCAGAACTGGTGTGTGGTAAACAATTTGTCTCTTAATATAAACAAATGTAAACAATTTTGCTTCTCGAAGGAAAAAACTGATCGCACAATTTTAATATAGATAGTATTGATAATAGCCTACTAGAAATTGTTAGTAATATTAAAGATTTAGGTGATATTTTTGATACCAATTTCACTTTTAATGACCACATTGACTATAAAGACCCAAAATATTTTGGCCTTCATTTAATAAAAGATCGTAGACATTATTTCGAACCCCTCTTTGGATACTAAATAACGAAAAATTCATCACCCACGACGTCTGGTTGATGCCTGGTACGTCTGGTACGGGCCGATGGGCCAAGTAATTGGGCATCAGTAGACGGCATTTACAGCGAATTTTGGTGAAAGAATTGAAGATGTTAACATACAAAGTCCAAACAGTGCATCAGCTATTGCATGCAGACCGACAATCGCGTGCAAATTTCAGCCAAACCCACCTAAACCTCGACCGCGATGAGGAGGATTTTTCATTGAAAATTATCATGAGCGAGGAGGCACATTTACAACTATGCGGATACGTGAATAAGCAAAATTATTAAATCTGTGGCAGTGAAAATCCTCGTGGAATGCACGAAGAGCCATTACATCCTCTCAAAGTCACTGTTTGGTGCTGGGTTTACGAAGGAAACGTGATTGGCCCATATTTTTTCGAGGACGACGTCCGCAACACTGTTACTATGACTGGTGAGCGCAACAGAACCATGATCAACGACTTCTTGTTGTCGTAAATTGAGGAATTGGGCTGGAGAACATGTGGTTCCAGCAGGACAGTGCGACCGCACACCAAGCACGACATTCTTCAGTAAGCGTTTCCCGGCCGCTTAATCTCCCGTTTTGGCGATTTACATTTCTTTGGGGGTTTTTAAAGTCCCGGGTCTATACGAACACAATGTTGGCGGCCCTAAAGGAGAACATCCGACTAGTAGTGGAGAATTTATCAGCAGAAGTTTAGACAAAAGTCATGGAAAATGCTATGAAACGAGCCGAAATGTGCATCATCTCGTCAAGTGACCGATATTATCTTTGCGACTAAATCTAACAAAATTTAAACATCTAAATAAACATAATCAACAAACAGAACCAATTTTTGTTATTTCCAAACAAAGTTACTGCCATAGGAAATCCAGCGAGGACTTTTGTGCCACCTAATACTATATGGCAACTTCTCCTACCTTAACATTTTATCATCGTTTTCATTTTATCCACAATCACAAACTCACAAAAAAACTATGAACAAAACTCTTCATCGCATAGAGTTATAAGAATCACAAATCGGATTAATAACAAAAGCGATATTATTGGTGTAAAAATAAAGACGTTTATTAGAAACATCAGACCAATCTTAAAATGTAAAATTAATTATATCAATACGACAAAAATGTAAAATTAATTACATCTATATCTATATTTTATTAATAGCTTATACAAACTATTCTGTATTAAAATTGATCACGAAATCTATTAGTGTTGCTTCAAGATACTCATTATTATATTATGAGTACCTTATCATTATTATATTATGTTGTATTGTATCACTATCCTGTATTACTATAATATTTTGTATTACATTGTTGATATATATGCACAAACAATTCCGTAAATATCTATCTATTTCATTATTAGTAAGTAAATTAAAGGTTTCAAAAAGAAACGATTAATTAATTGAAGCTAGCAAGTAATATTAAGAAGTCGTTCCATCAAAGGTACGATTTAAGCGGGATTTAGCGTATGCCAAATAGGCTTAGGCAGTGCAAACATCAGCTGTGAGCTGATTTGCGATGACTATAGTAAGAGTGAGAAATTGAGTACAGGATGCAATAGCAATACATAATGGGGAAGAAAATTAGAGGCGAAAGTTGAAGAAACTACAGGAACAGCTCTTGGCAAGTAGCTTGTAGGGAAAGCAACTCTTTTATTTTACAGTTGGGTGAGTTTAATTTAGTAAAGTGGAATTTATTTATCTAGTAAAACTCACTCTGCTATATTGTCACTTAAAAAACTAACTGTGACAATATGCACATGATCACCAAATGAAACATCACATTTCAAATTATTTAATTGGAAATCAAATAATTTGAGAGAAAAATTAAAGCATGGAGGAGTCATGATATTATGCAAAAATTCGCTACCCTCTGAAATATATATTAAAAACTTTTCTCAGGAAGGCTACTGCGAATTTACTGGTACAAAATATTTTCATAAGTATATCATAACTGCATGTTACAGATCTCCTTCAATTTAAAATTTATATTTCGTATAAAATTTTCATCTGTGGTGATTTCAATGTGAATTTCTTGGACAGTGGTGATCGCAAGACATCTGAATTGTGTGATTTACTGCTATCCTTCGATCTCCAAAGAATGATAACATAACCAATGCGTGGTTAGAATTGTATCGATGACATTTTTGTTAATTTTCATATAAATGTTGTGAACACCGGAGTCATCGATCACCAAATTGCAGATCGTTTGACAGAATTCAAGTTTATGGTGGAACATGAAACCTTTGGTAAGGGGGCAAAACAGATGAAGTTAATCAAGCCAATTACGCTGCGTGGCAAGAACATCTTCTTCAGATTATTCTCACAGGTGAATTGACACTCCATCGACTGTGTGTACAATACAAACTTTTCATTAGATGACACATTCAAATCATATATAGAGTGAAAGGTAGCCGTAATACAGGTGAGAGTGATACCCAAAGCTATAAAAACCAGATAGATGGAATAGATCATGATACATTCAATAATTATTTTGCTGAAATTCCTACCACCATGGTAGCGAGACTACCTGACTCTGTTTGGGATCCTCGAACTATGAATATAATCACCCCTCCGACTATTTATTTCTCATTTGGAAGCGCCTCAAATGGTGTAAGGGAAGTCTAAATCACAGAAGAACTCCAAATCACGTGAGATGTATATGGACTCTGTTCCAATTTAATAAACAGGAACGTTAACAACCTAATTACACCAATGGCGCGTCTAATAAACGAAATTTTTCATGAACGAACCTTCCCTGTCTGCTTAAAAATTGCAAATGTATATTGCAAACCCACATTCAAAAATGGTGAAAAGAAAATGATCAGCAACTATCGACCAATCTCACTGCTATCAATTTTCTCTAAAATAATTTAGAAGGTAATTTGCGATAAAATCATATACTATTTTGAAAAGAACAAACTATTTTAGGACAATCAATACGGCTACAGAACAAATAGAAGTATGAGCGATGCTATACTGCAGTTCTGCAATGTTGTTTTGACGGCATTTGGCGATGCTATGGTTTCGACGTCATATTTTTGGGACCTGACTGTAGCGCATGATATACTCTGCGAAAAACTAGAGTTGTATAACTTTGACAACAAAAGCAGGCAACTAATAAAATATTACCTGACGAATAGAAAACAGAGGCTGATCATAAAGAAAATGGGCTCTGAAGAGCTTGTAATCGATATGGGGCTGCCTCAAAGATCCACTCTAGGACCAATTCTATTTCTAATCTTTTTCAAAGACTGAAGTGTAAAACTAGATCATAGTGTTTTGTTCGCTGATGATACAACAGTAACCGTACAACTTCATTTAAATGAAAGTAAAACATACATTCTCACGGAAAAAGGTGAATAAAGATATAGAATGTGTAAAATTTTAGAGCGTTCATATAGATCAGATTCTAACATGGAAGGAACACGTAAATGCAAGCTCCAAAAAACTTGCAAGCAATATCATCAGATTCATTGTTAATCTGCTACTATGCTCTATGCCAATCATTGATGAGCTATGCTATCATGCTATTGATGAGCTAGCACGGGGCATATGTGCTAATGCCAAGCGCATTTTCGCACTTCAGAGGAGAGCAATAAGAATAAAGGAGGCATAAAATACAGAGATGACTTCTACAGGTATTTAAGGAAAAGAAAATCCTTACTTTTCCTTCAATATACATCAAAGAAGCATGAATGTATTCTCATAAAAACAAGAATAAGTGGACATTACACTGTGAAGTACATGACCATGACACTCGAAAGAAGAACTGTATCAGGCCGGATCAACACCGCCTGACAAATACATTAAAAGGCCCAAGCCTCATGTCTAAAAGATACAGGCTGTATAACTACACCTACGATTAAACAATTCTCAGAGTTTACCTTTCGGAAGGTAATCACAAACTGGTTAAAGGGTTGTGCCTTTTAGTCCATACAGGAATATTGGGTAACCCATTTCAGTGTACCGCTGTAGTCATTGTCTTACATACCAATTACATATTACATTTTTTAGTTCGTATCTGCAGATCTAATTCAGTTAACTTGTTTATTATTAGTATTTTTATTTCTTTGTTTTTGTTCTTTTTTCTTGCATTACTATTTCTATTAGACTTACTATTTCTAGTATTACTTCTATTGTAAAACTCTCTGTGTTATATACAATAATTTTACTTTGATTATTATATAGTCTAAAAATTATTCTTATGTTATTAATGTTAAAGTTATTAATGATTCTAAGTCCTAAACAGAGTGCCACCTTATTTTACACGTAATGATATGTAGTAAAGTTATTTAAATATCGTACATCTTCTGAGAATGATTTTACATGCACATTTGTAGTATAATATTTTAATAGTTTAAATTCATATTTTCTCTACCTATTTACATTACAACATGTCACTGAACCCCTAACAATAGAAATGGTAGAAATTCAATTATTATTATTGAAATATATCCACAAAATTTTATTAATTTACTTACAAAAAGAAATAACATTTATAGTCGATTCACACAACAGAGCAACTATTGCTGTCAGTAGTCGACTTACTGATTCGATGTGGTTTTTAGACCTTTATCACAATTCACAAAGGTATAAAAACCATACAGAGGATCAGTCAAATAATTAATTAGTTGCTCTGCTGGGTAAATAAACTATAATTATCTTAAATGGTAACATCTATTTCTATGAAGCTCTACTATTTTTATATACTCAACAAGTTTAAAACACAGCTATATCCAAAATCACATATGATTAGATTATTGCCAAACACATCAATAACAAACCGAACATTTGACTTTTGTACAATATGAATAAAACTGTAAAATCTTTTGACTACGACAATATATACGCGTGCAATGTCTTCAAGAGCCAACGTAATTATGGTGCAGTAACATGAAATAATTTTCTGAACTATTATTTGAGCTGTCAGTTAGTAGGCCGTAAAATGATACTTAAAAACATTACATAAACAAGAATTCAAGCAGTCAAAAACTAAACCAGAAAACGAATAAGAAAAATTCGAGACTCATGCGTTTTAGGATAACAATTAAATAATCTGTTTGCTTTGTAAAAAATCGTGTAATGGCATGTTGGCAGTGTTAGTTGCGCAACCAGTAGTATTAAGCCTATGGAACAGTTCCTGCACCATGAATTTTTGACTGTCACATACCTGTTGGCGTTTCTGATAGTTGGCGTTGAGCTTATTCTTTTGGGCAATTGTCATTTGATTAGGAGTTGATGGATTTTGTGCGGATTTTTGTGCAGCGAGTTCGAGTCGACGTCGTGTTTCGTTATCCTGATCAGCCGCCTAAAAAAATAAAAAATCCATAACTAATTTACTAGAAAAAAGTTACAAGAATTATAACTTTCCGACTTCATAGTGACGACATAGTGTAAATTTGTCCTCTTTCTAATTTAGTTCTATGGTAGATAGTTTTGTAAGCTTGATACTTATAAGTCATTAAGAATTCAGGATGGCTAAATTTTGTGAAAGTTGCTGTTTACTAAGCTTTCATGGAATAGAATATAATTTAAAAGCTGGAAACAATGCAGCCATTTACAGGTACTGTAAATAAGTTTTTCAATTAAAATGTAGAACAAATCATTTATCGTAAATTAAACTCTATTGTATTTCATTAAACCTTGAACAAATCCCTTTATCTAATCCGTGGCATCGTAGTAGGAGCAAGCACACATGTGCTAGGGGAACTAAAAAAGAAATAAAAGACGCTCAGCTCTCAGTGAAAAAACAGTCTGTAAAAAGAAATTTTTAGTTATAGGGTGAATCCTTGTCAGTCAGCGCTTTGAAAATAAAATCATAAATTAAATTAAATTATAATTAATTCCAAATTAAATAATGAATATATTAAATTGTTAAATAAGTATCGGTAGTTAGATATAGGGCATAGTAGAGTACAGTATTTGATAGTAATTACATAATTCTCTTAGGTTTTAATTCTTTGAATAATATAAATTAAATTGATTAGGCAATAAGTTTATTTATTGAGATAAATTAAAATGAATTAATAAGGTAACTGTGTAATTCTAAAATAACTGTGTGATGGTAAGAACGACAAAACCTGTTAGTAAAATAATTTTATAAACAATTGGAGAATTTATTTGACAAAACTTGAACGCTATGTTTATTAATCTATTTATCGTAGTAATTGAATGCAAATTATTCCAAGCAGTGTAGGAAAACTGGGGATTATTACGCCATTTCGTAGTAGGTAAACTAAGGTGGGTTTAAAATGAATAGCATTTTGTATTCATTGTACGAGAAGACCTCGTAGTCCCAGAAGATCTCCGAATCACTGCGTACCCCCATAAAAAGGATTCTCTCTTGTAAGTTACGTTGGAAGCAAAATCATCCCCCGAAATGCACCGTGACAATAGTAATAAGCGGTCTCGCGAAAGTGTAAACGATGCATTAGGGAGGCTTCAGCAGTCATCTTTCACTCGATCGTAGTAACTTTATTTGCGCTCATTTAATTAATTAATAATTTTGTGTGTCTTGTATAATGTATATTTTGAGAAAGTAGAAAACATTCTATAATTTTTTAAATTTTGAATATCTTTAGTGTTAGATGTAATAATCGAATATTCAAATATTAGCACCTGTTATCGCATTATTCGCGCCTTTGTCTGAATTTCGATATATTAAATATAGCCTAGTGATTGGTTCCTTCAAGGGCAACGCCGGCGTGCATGATGTAATTTTCCTACATACAGTGGAAGAGAGAGTCGTCTGTCGCAATCTTTCGTATAGTTCATCACGAAATGTGAGTACCAAATAATATAGTATATTTTTCGTGTTGTTATATTATTTTGTTGTAGTTTCGCTATTTCGTCAAACAGTCCATTATTGTAAACAAAAAGTGCTAGTTACAAATAAAATATAATAATGTTAAACATGACAATATATTAGCAAATGTTTTCCTCGTGGCAGTGTACATAGTACTCTCGAATCTCTGGTAGTCTCGTCGCCTCTTCGACCATGTCCTGTCGCCAGAAGATATTACGACTTCCATCTTTGCATCAAAAATTAAATATATTTTACAAAGTTCAACGTAAACCATCTAATAAAATTCATCAATTTTATTTCCATTAAGGGATTTAATTGTTAGGACTTATTGGTTTTAACTTGTATGTTGATTGTCTTACAGTTTATTTATCTGAGAGTGCATCCACCTGCCTACGAACAGTAGAATCTGTGAAATATTAGTGTGGACATCAGTTTCAGAGGAAATAGTAATTTTTTGTGACGACCGTCATCTTGTTGTGTTTGTGATTTTGTAACTTAGCATGCATAAGTCACCTGTGTTCAGCAATATTAAATTTTAGGGAAATGGGGAACAGAAAATTGAAGTGGTTTAGTATTATATCAGTTATGGAATTTCTTTGGTACGGTGAGGAAAGGATGTAAATATTTGTCGCATGGGGTTTATCTATCTATCTCACTCTATCTATTTATTCTGGACTCGTACATGTATGCGAAGAAACAAAAATAATTAATAAAATACCAGCATAAGTAAATATATAAAAATATTTAAATGAAAGAAAAGAGTAGAAATTATTTTTCGTCAAATATTGTACTTATAATGAGTAAATATTTTACTCATATAATACAAAAGCTTTTAATACATTTATAAACTTTTACATACTTTAAATGCTTTGACGAATCGTACAAGTAACGAAAAGAACGCATTCGCATCGGTTGTGCGTGGAGATTCGGCGAAAAATTCAACGCATTCTCTGAACGCTTCCTGTGCGGTCTTTGCATCATTTCTGAGCTTACGTAGTTTTTCCTCGGAATTCGCGAGGAAATCGCGAAGAATTGGATTTGGCGCAGCTTGACTTTTGGCACGCAAATCGGCTTCTTTACGTACAGACTCCATATTCTTCTCTAATTCTTGGACGTCAGTCATTATATTCTCTAACGATACTGGTAACAAAAAATAAATTAATATTGAAACTAATAAATCACTTATTTTATTATTAAAACTGTCAGTCATTTGATTAATAGATTATTAATAATTTAGAATGCTCTTTAATAAATTATATTCGCAAGGATTCGAATAACAAAACTAAATTCAAAAGTACACACACAACAAAAAGACAATCATACCAAATAAATCAATTATATACTATTTCATTATTATTAAGATTATCATTAAGGACTGAGAATACTATTCCAAAAGCACTGCACGCTTACTGCACTTTCCCAAATTGATTACTTACACCAGTCCAATGTTAGTATGAGTTTAATGCAGCGTAGGCTTAATAAGAGCTGCGTACTTATTTAAGCGCGCATTTTACGTTAGGTTGTCCAGTCCGTACTTAAAACTTGTTTTTGGATGTTGCATTGACAATGGAGTCAGGCAAGGCATTCCACTGAGTTACTATTCTATTGTAAATAAGTTGGCTCCTTGGGTTACGGTGACATAGTTCCGTTGTTAATTTGAAGCTGTGCCTACGTAAGTGTATGTTTGCGTGCTTCTTGAAAATACACTCTAGATTGCAGCTGTAGTATCCATTTAATATTTTATAGGTTTCGATCAAGTCTCCTCTTGTTCTAAGTTCAAGTAAAGAAGGCAGATTCAGTGATACTAACCTATCTTCATAAGACAGACTTCTAATCGCGTCTGGTAGCTTAGTGGCTTTTCTCTGCACTCGTTCCAAGGCCTCAATATCTCTGTTGAAGTACGAGTTCCAAACCGAGTGACCATATTTCATTGTCGGGCGAATGTATGCTTTGTATATAGTCAAAAACGCTTTGCATGTTATATTTGGAAGGCTTTTTTCGTTATGTATATTAGGGAATTGGCCTTGTTAACCATATAGTTAATATGTTCCTCCCACTTCAAGTTTGGGGTTGTGATGCTAAGATCTTTTTGTGTTGTTACTGTGTACAATAGTTCTCCAGAAAGCAAATAAGGTTTCTCTGGATTTCAAGCGCCCAAATGCAGAAAATTACATTTGCATACGTTGAGTGGTAGGAGCCAAAATTGCGTCCCATCATGGAAGTATTTCAATGTAGCACAAGAAAATCAATGGCCCGAGGACGGAACCCTATGGACCACGTCTAGGAATATTGTGCTCTGCGGAAAAATTGCCATCAACATGAACTCTGTATGAGCGTGCTGTTAAAAAACTAAGGTTCCATGCGGATATTCTCAAAATGTACCGTTTTCAAATAAGAATTTGGTGACATCATCAACTATTATTTTTTCCATGCATTTGCAGAGCATAGACGTCAGACTAATTGGTCTATAATTTACGGCTTTTGTTTTATCCCCCTTCTTGAAGATAGGAATAATTGTTGCTATTCTCCATTCTTCTGGTACTTCACCGCTGGCCAATGAATCAGATAATGGGTCATAACTTTAGATAATGGGAAGCAGATTGCGCTTGCGCAATTTTTAAGTAACACTGGTCCTGGGCTGGAGTTTGACTTCAGATTGTTTGATATTTTAAGCACTATATTGGGATCTATGTTAATTGAGTCGATATAGTTAGTAGCTCGAGGTAAATATGGGAAGGGACCCTGAGTTTCCTAAGAGTAAGCACTGTATAATTGATTGGCAAAAGCATCCGCAATGAATTTGCTATCCGAATTGGGTTGGTTCGTTTTGGTGATCGGTGCGCAATATATCGGTGAAGTTTATGCTAGATGCTTTCTTTGCTAGTGCATTTGCTATTTCGTTACCTACAATGCTTCTGTGCCTTGGTGGGCATATCAGCGTGACTGAATTGGTCGTAGCCAGTTTGCACATGCATTCCTTAGGCAGTGAAGTCGTTTATTATAAAAATCGCCAGTCCAGAGCAGATTCTGGAAAGTTATGTCTTCTCTCCACAAGTCTACGACGTTCTCGAAGTTTAAAAATAGGATCCTGAACGTAAGATGATTACTGTCGAGATTTTTTTATCTTAGGGGAAAAATTTTACTTTAGCTTAAAAACGATAAATTTATTTAGGTAACATAATAATAAACCATTAAAGAATATATTTGTACTTACCGACTGCAGCCTTTTCAATAAAATGCAATTCTGAGTCAAAGTTAAGAAGATCAGAAAAGTTATGTCTGATTGTAGCTACGATGTAATGGAGTAAAGACATCTTTTTATCGGTTGACTTTGTATCCAATAATGTATCTAACGATTGAAGTTTAAATCCATATGCTGGTCCTCTCTTGCTGCTGTTCAAATAGTTACCAAACGCAAGAATAATTTCCAAGATTGAACGTAGTTTCTTGGAATCACGAACTGACTTCGAGGCTGAAATGATTGCGTTAATTTGCTGCAAAAAATAAAAACCAAAGCAAAAAAAAATGATTAATTTACAATCAACATTTTATGATTCAAGACGAAAAATCTCCAACCGAACTAATATTAAATTGGCCAATCTTCTTTAAGAGGAAAATAGATCACTTATGGCATAATAAACGTAAAATTCGTTTACTACAATAACCTATAAAGGAACTTGTGACGCATAAAACTAAAAGTATACATTTTTATTAGTTCTACTGTGTACACTTTACGTACTTTAAATACTCAGAAGTCAGGGTGGCAATATTCTAGGAAATGTTTTAGTTATTTAAGCATTGTTGTCTAACAATAAAAATAGTTGTATAAATTAAAATTATTTAAACTTATTAATAGGAACTTTTATTAATAGATGTCATAATACACTGACTTCTTCATTAGTATGTAAATTATACGTTTAAAAGGGGAACAATTACTTCGTTGTAGTTATCCAGCGTAATATTAAATATTCTTGCATTGATTAGCGTCGCGAAATCCTATATCTTCGCGTGACAAATTGGTAGAAAAATGAGCTTCGTAGAAGGCGCGAATTCACGACGATTTTAGCGCATGCCCAAAAAAGAGTTAAGCCGAACAAACTCCAGGTGTGAGATGCTTTGCGACGGTTGTAGTAAAAGTAAATTGAGAGTAGGGTTCAATATCTTATTAGGAAATGAAATAGCAATAGTTTAAGGGGAAGAAATTAGAATGGTAGCTTGGGTCGTTCTTGTCAAGTAGCGAGCGATTAAAGCCTTTGTAGAGGAAGTTCACTACCAAGGCTTAAAAATTGTGTTTTTTAAATCGCAACAACAGTTAATGGTTGAATTTCTACTACTTAAAATAATATTAAAGAATAGTATAGTGTTCGTGATCACTACCGCATAAATGCATGTTCCTATTTGAAAATCTCAAACAAATTAATTTCATTCTGAATTTATTCTTGTCACTAATTTTAGTCAAAGACAAAACTTATAATCCAATGAACTGACATAATGTCTCTTGATAATTATTTTATTAATTTGAGAATTGGTGCTATAATTTATCGCATGCTAAGTATTTTTTTCATAAATATATTGAATAAAAAAATTGAGTTTTATTATGTTATGTGTTATGCTCACCTGATTAACTAAGAACTAGAATTAATATGAAAAATATAAATTATTAAATTATATTTTCGATCCCTTTTGATAGTTGGGTGTGTTAATTCAGTAAAATGGAACTTATTTATCTAGTAAGAACACACACCTGTATATTGTCACGCAAAAAATAACGTGACAATATCAACTTTGAAAACAATATTTTCAATACAATTCGCTTAAATACAACCAGTATATATATACAGTTAGTTGTATAATAAAAAAAAATTGCGCTTGGAACTAGCTCTTTTACTATATCGAAATTCAACCGAAATAAAATTGAATCGTTCTAGGTGCCGAGTTGCATGAAAAACTTAAAGCTGGAAGTAATTATACTTTGATGCATCAAGTTGCGTACATTCCTGTTCATATTATACGAGTCTACATAATCAATTCATTTATAATACCAACAATCCTACTGAAGGGAATAAAATATTCTAAAGCCTCCTACCAAATAACATTCAAATTCCTCTTACAAAACTTCCTATTCGGTAAAAACATTAGAAACAAGTTCACTCAAAATAGTTAATTGGTTCTTGGTTCTTTCTTAATAAATTTCATTCAATTTCAAGTGCAATAAAGATTCATCTATAGAATTGAAAAAATCATGGAACCGACTTTCTGTGGAATGTAAAAATTCTTGTGTCACTATTTTGATGTAACGTACACTTACCGGTTGAACTAGATATATATTATCAAAGAAATTGCCCATATAACTCATAATCGATAATTTCGCTGATATCCTCTCAATTTTCGTTAACTGTAACAAAAATCTATCCTCTTCGGTCAGCAAAGAAATGTTCTTCTTTTCGGCAACATAGTCCTTATAAGCTTTTACCTCCTGTTCGGTAGGCACCATTCTTTGTAAAAGTTCTACGTTCTCCAAAAGTAATTGTTTCAAGTCGAGCTGATTGATCGCATTCACTACTTTCTCAACGGACATGTCCAATTTTCTTCGAGATATTGCTAAATTATAAAATATTATAATTACATGAAAGTTTATTTTAATATGTCACTTCTTGACTCAATCTACGAATACAAAAATATTTCAAATTTACGTTTTTTATGTACCAATCAATGAGTAAATCAAACGCTAGGATACTGAAAACATAAAGTAAGGATTCCAAAATATTCTATAGCCTTTATATCTAAGACATTTGATGAGCCAAAAGAATTAAAACGTATGATAAAAACGTACTGACAAGACATCAAAGAAAATGTCAATGCACAATTGTTCCTCTACTCGACATATTGTGTCAAAAGCAATTAATCGGTACAGACAGCATGCGTTTCATGGCTATGAAATGCACTGTAACCACAAGAACCGGTAGATCATCGAAAACAGAGTCCAGAGAAATTCAATAAATCGCTATGGAAAAAAAATGGTTCGTGCGATTAAAGGCAAAAAAGAGCACACTGTAAATTCCTAGAAGTTCTAAAAAATTTAGCTTCTCACGAACAAGAACGGAATTTACTTGGGAAGATTTGGGACGGAATTTACGCCAGAACCAAGATACAAAAGTGTATGAAGTCGCTGATATAAGAATTGTGCCAATAATAGCACACATTGTCGCTAGAAAACCAGCGGTCCATCGGGAAAAATTTCAAGACGTATCTGAAGCTCTTTGTATCAAAGCTCGAGATGCCCACTTTAAAAGTGGTTATTTTGTCATTCTGTATTTCTCTTATAATTTCCATAAAAATGTTTGGATTCATTAGTGTAAACTTTTCAAGCATGGACTGTATCCTAAACCAAAAACGTTTTGTAACCGGTGGCATAAAGGGCAACTATTTCATTATAACTTAAAAAAGAAATCTGAAAGACTAGATTACCTATATTTCTTAATCTCGTATGTTCCAAAATGGTGACATTTTCCGATTTTTTAAATCGTTTGCTTGGCATATTTGTTAGACCATCCAATTCGTTCGTACCATTCATTAGAGGCCCACATACACCGATCTTGAAACGTTCTTCAAATTCATTGAAATCTATGTAATTGTGAAGTTTATCGTCGTCTAATTCATTAAATATTGTGCCTCGGACCTAAAATATTAAAATAACGAAGTAAATTTTATCTTATTACAGTCCGATTATCATAATTTCTTTATCTAGATTTTCTTACTCGGTTATTGCGTTTTCCACTATTTGTCATGCAGTTAAATAGATAGGATGAGTTATAAAAATATGGCACATGACAGACATGAAGGTTATGTGTGTAACAATTGTTTTTCAAAATATTCTTACTTTGGTATTATGCTATGGCTTGGAACCCTTGGTACCATTTTAATTTCTATTAAAACTGACTAATAAAATAAAACTCTTCTTTTTGGGACTTCTTACAAAAGCTTCACTCGAAATTTACATAAACACTTGAGGTAAGTATACCCTAGTAAGACTGTCGAGTCGGGCATGGAACAGATAGCCAATAAAACGACCTAATAATAACATCCAGGCGTGAGTTGAAGCCAAATCTAAGTTAAAGTGGCAGACGGAGCTATTAAAAATTCTCCTGGCTCCGACTCATAATCATCTAATGATTTGTTTAAATTTATAATTTTCTGAAAGTGCTAATATGAACTTAGAAATTAAGAACCCTAAATTTTAAAGAATTTTTTAAGTGCGTTTCGCTTCATTTTATGTAATGTAAGTTTTTGAAGAGTGATACGAGTTTAATAACAATGAAATTAAAAAGTGGAAAGAGGATAATCCGAAATCATTGCAATATAATAAGTATGACTATAATAATCTATAATTCTGTACTAATTAAAATCTCTGTTCTTTTAAAATACGTTTTCTACTTACTTGTGCAGGTTTTAAAGCGATCCAATTCACTGTAGGCAGTTTGTGTTTGGTTTGTACTTTTCGCTTGATAGTCATCGCCCCATCTGGCGCTGTCATGAAACCTGGGGCCGGTGGAGGAGGTGGACTAATACCCATCATGTTATGCATCATCGGCGGAGGAGGAGCGGGTGGAGCAGGAGTTGCAGCAGCAGACGAACGTTGTAGTGCGGTTGATAACGATGATGAGGTAGACGTGGTATTAGTAGGTAGCGCTGGAGGTAAGACATTGGTAAGTAGGCCGCTGCCACCAGGCGGCGGCGGAGGTGGCGGTGGAGGGACTGCTGCTGGTACACTGGTAGATGAGGCTGAGATTTTTTGGAGATCGCTCAAGTTCGCTATAAAAATACAATAAAAGTATGTATCATCCTTGTGTTTCAAGTTAACTACTGTAAGTATTAATGTAAATAATATAAATTGTGTCAAAATGCAATCTACATACCCTGAAGAATATAGTTCTTTCAGAGTATCAGTGCCCGGGACTTATAAGGAAGTGATAATGATGTCGGAAACGTGGCCAAGAGGGGTGCAAGTAAATTGTTTTTTCTGGAAGATTACCCAAAGAAAAAACAAGGATTAGGAAAGCATAATAGCTTGTATACATTATGAATTTATAATATTAATATACAATCCATATTAAATAAAATAAATGAGTTAGATGCGTTCTTCAAGAGTGAAGAAATATTCCCAACAGTAATTAGCATAATATGGTTAGTCGAGGCAGAAGCAAAATTAAATACCGTATGTATAATGTTTATGCACCTTTCTGCAGAAAACTGACGGAGCACGCGGGTGTTTTAAATTTTATAAGTAATGAACCAAGTGTAGACATTGGTACCATTAACAATATGTCGGCAGAAGGAGTCTGTGAGATGTCCGCAGTCAAGTAGTTATCTTATAATCTAGTCATTGTCCGCCAAATGCTAATTATGAGTCTTTTTCAACTATGTTGAAATCTGTGTGTGATATTATAAAAGATAAGCAAACTGTGATAAACGGTGATTACAATACCAAATCCAATGTTAATTGTAAAACGCGTAATGATCTCATAAATTTATTAGCCTGTTTTGGTTTCTGTATTACGATCAATCAAAATACCAAGGCATCAAATTGTTTAAATCATATTTTTGTAAATGTAGAAAAAAATACGTTCATGTCCTCAGAAATCTCCGACCATAATGGTCAAATGATTAAAATCATAAATAAGGAAAGGTTATCACTGAGGCCAGTGAAAATAAGTGCGCTTACAAAGCGAGACATTTTTGAATTTGTTTCTTAACTGTCTATGGAAACATGAGATTTCATTCCGACTCCTGATTTATATTCCACCTTTGATGTTAATTGTATAACTAAACAATTCAATGATAGATTAGTGCAGCGTCATAACGATGTTTTCCCGAGGTTATCGTTCATAAATACAGAAACGCTGACTCTATTGTGTGGTTTAATAACGCTATACAAGATATGCGCGACACTACATTTTTATATGACTAGCAGAAACAACATAAAACTGAAGGACAAATCTTTTAGAGCCAAATATAGAAAATTTATTTTGGAGAGGAAAACTGAAGCATATAGATCCTATGTAAATCGGGCTGGAAACAAGACAAAAACCACGTGGGAGGTAATTAATGCAAATAAATCCAGGGATAGGAATGATGAGTCAGGTAACATAACTGCTGGTGTTTTAAATACTGCAGGTAACAATAGGTAGTTTGCTGGTGTGGTTGATGAAATAGTAAAAAATTTAAACTCGGGAACATCGAATTTTAGAGACTTCTGGCGTTTTTCAAATAATGTACCCGCTTTCATATTGCGTGCAGCCACTAATCGACATTCGCGATATAGCTGTTAAGATGAAAAGCAACAAAAGTAGGGATGTTCATTATCTTAGTGCAGATTTAATTAAAGCTTTTGTATATGAAATTTATATCCCTCTCACTAAAATAAAAATTTGTCCATAAAATCTAGTACTTGTCCTAATATTGTTAAGGTGTCATGCGATATACCTATAATAAAGGAGGGTAATGTCAAGACAGTAGGAAATTTCAGACCTATCTCTCTCATCCCAAGTTAGTTGGATTATGTTAGCATACATATATTTAAATTATGCCGCGCTATCTGTGTTAACCAATCTTTTGCTTACTACAGCCAATCAGAGCTGGCCCACACACAACTGCCGTACAACTAGAAATGCAAAGAGCCCTGTTCTGCTATACCTCTACTGTCTCATATACTCTCATGTATATATGGCATAATATTAGTTGTGGCTCCCAAAAATTTGTGGTAACTATGGCTTTTTCTGAAAAAAGTCTGGCGCCTAACATAGAAAATGAGATAGACACCTGACGGAAATCTCGATGTATTATAATTTTATTCAAATGTAATACGTACCATTTGTACCTGATGTCTTCGTCATCGATTCGAGTTCAATAATTTTCGATTCTAGCATTGACTGTCGATTTAGCGACTCTTGTTGATGTTGTTGGACAACCCGTCGTAGTGTTGACACTTCCTCGTCTCTCAATCGTCTCACCTCTAATAAATCTTCGCGCTCTTGACGCAACTGGCACAATTCGGTTTGTAATTCACCAATTTTGGCTAACGCCTCACGCTCCAAATCTTGTAATCGATCATGAGCCTAGTTAAACATATTACAATTACAGTAAACTTTATAGTGCTAGCTGTGAAATAATAAATTACCTGACTAAGTTCATCTTCAAGTTCATTAACTTTCTCCAGAGCAGCAGTTTTCGTTTCACTATCCTCCATAAGTGCTTGTACATCAAATACGTTATCCAGGTAGGCAGATATTTGTACATGTAGCTCCTCACTTTCTGTCATGCTAAGTTTTCTGAGGTAATCATCTATATGCAGTGCAGTGAATTCATATTGTAAATGTACTCTAAAGTTCATGTCTTCGACGGAATGTACGATAATATTAATAAATTGCATACAAGCTACCTAAATTCAAAAATAAAGTTAGTTTAGAAGTGCAAACGTTACAAACATATTAAAAACCTAATTAGATAAGTTAATCATTTTGAAAACTACATATTAACTGCATGGAACACCGTAGATTGACCATTTCTGGCATTGGTGGTACCCGTCATCAGTACCCTCTACTTTCACTAGTATCATTGCCTGCTTACTGCACAAGCTGGCTTATTTAAGATAATTTGAAAATCCTCTATATAATGTACATATGTACCAATTACAGAGTTCTATACTCTCTCATGAGTATAGAACGTAGATGTTAACGTAGAAAGTAGATGTTAGATGTTAACGTAGAACGTAGATGTTAGCGCGTGTATAATGGGAAGTAATCAGGAAGTCGCGTATATTCATGATCGCGTGAAAATGGTACCAGGATGACTAAAACGAATGTGTAATATATTTTTTCGTTAGTACTTCAATTCTAAGAGGAAGGATACAGCATTCCACTTGCATAGCAGCAACCAGAATTGATCTCAAACAACCTAACACAATACGCAAAGATCTATATTGAATTTTATAAGCTTGCTAAAACAACGCTTTAGTTAGAGCAATCAAAGTATATAGAGGCCAGTGGCGTAACTACAGGGTGGCAAGTCGGCAAAATGCCACGGGCCCCCAGCCGGAAGAGGCCCCCGGTCAGAGGAGAATCCCAACTCCCAACATTTATTATTTA